>UESW01003974.1:447283-527749 GCA_900491605.1 Calamus simplicifolius | reverse complement strand
AACAACAAGTTTGAGTTGTGAGCTTGTAAAACAACTCGGCTGTAATCTAGAGAGATTATAGTGTGGACCCAAGTGAGTCTTGGGAGTGGACGTAGGTGTTGGTTGCACCGAACCACTATAAAATATCTTGTGTTTGCCGTGCTAATTTCTCTTCTCTATCTCTCATATACTTGTGTTTGTGCTTTGCTTATTAGTTAATCCTTTCACTTGCACATCTCATTTTAAATTGTTAAAAGTCTTAAATTTTTAAGAACCCAATTCACCCCCCCCTCTTGGGTTGCCATCTGGGCCAACAATTGGTATCAGAGCATAGTGCTCATTTAGAGTTTGATCTCACGATCAAGAGCTAAAGGTCATTATGGCAACACAAAGTGGTTCTAGTTTTGCTGAAGGTCATTCTACGAATAGACCTCCACTTTTAATGGCTCAAACTATTCTTATTGGAAAGCTAGAATGAGGATATTCATTCAAGCTTCTGATTATGAGCTTTGGGGTGTTATATTAAATGGACCTAGTACACCCACACACCTTATTGATGGCACTATTGTTCCAAAGCCCGAAAGGGATTGGAATGATAATGATAGGAGAATGGCTCAACTTAATGCCAAAGCCATTAATATCTTATATTGTTCCTTAGATTCAAATGAATTCAACCGCATCTCTACTTGTAATTCCGCTAAAGAAATATGGGATAGGTTGGAAATTACACATGAAGGAACAAACCAAGTAAAAGAATCAAAGATAAATATTTTGGTTCATAAATATGAATTGTTCACAATGGAACAAACTGAAACCATCACATGCATGTTCACTAGATTCACCGATATTGTGAATGGTTTGAAAAGTTTAGGAAAAGTTTATACTAATGCTGATCTTGTTCGCAAATACTCAGGTCATTGCCAAGATCGTGGGAAGCAAAAGTCACAGCAATCCAAGAAGCCAAAGACCTCAATGCACTACCCTTAGAGGAGCTTCTAGGATCTCTCATGACCCACGAATTGACAATGAGGCAGCATGTTGAGGAGGAAACAAAAAGAAGAAAACCATTGCCCTCAAGACTGCAGAATTGGAAGAGAGCAGCAGTGATGATAGTGATGAAGATAATGATGAAACTGCTCTCTTGGCCAAGAAGTTCAGAAGATTTTTGAGGAAAAAGAAACCCTTCCAAAAAAAATTTGGAAACAAAATGGAAGGAGAAAAAGGAAAAGAAAGAAAGGACAAGGACAAAGAGAAAGACCCCTTGATATGTTATGAGTGTAAGAAACCGGGGCATTATCGATATGATTGTCCACAATTGAAAAAGACCTTCAAGAAAAAGAAGAAGGCATATGGCAACATGGACTGACAGAATGAATCTTCTTCCGAAGAAGAAGAACAAAAAGAAGTTGCAAATATTTGCTTCATGGCCAACGACGACGACAATGACGAGGTAAGTTCCGAAACCTCCGAAATGAATTTACATTTGATGAAATGTTTGAAGCTTTTAATGAACTTATGATAGATTTTAAATTGTTGAAAAAGAAATTTAAATCTGTGAAAAATGATAATGTTAGTTTAGCTAAAAGTAAAAATGAATTAGCTTTAGAAGTTAAAAATTAACTAATGAAAAAGAAGAACTTAGGAAAGAAAGAGATAATCTTAATCAAGAATTAGATTCATTAAAATCTGAAACTAAAACTCAACTAAAGATTAAAAGATCAAATAGAAACTTAGCTTTAGATAAAGAACAGCAAGCTAAAGAAATTGACTCTCTTAAGAAAGATGTTAAAAAATATAAGGACATTGTTGAGAAATTCACTTAAGTTCAACTAAACTTAACATGATCCTAGATAGTCAAAAAGCTGTTTTTGACAAAGCTGGGCTAGGATATAACACATTAAGAAAACAGAAATCACTAAAGAATATTTTTGTAAAAGCCAACCAAAGTAATATAACTTGTTTTAAATGTAATGAAAAAGGTCACAAATCCTTTGAATGCAAAACATTAAAAACAACAAGTTAAATATTAAAGCTAAGAAAATATGGGTTCCGAAAGGAACAATTTTTGTGCTACTAACCATGAAGGACCCAAGAAAGCTTGGGTACCTAAACATAAAGTTTGATGATATTGCAGGAATGTCTTGTAGCCAAAAGATCAAAGAAGAAGTGGTATCTTGATAGCGGCTGCTCAAGACATATGACGGGTGACAAAGAGGAATTCATCACCCTAGAAGAAAAGTAGGTGGAGTTGTGACATTTGGCGATAACGGTAAAGGTCAAATTTGGGCCTTGGTAAAGTTCGCATAACTCCATCCATAGTATTGATAATGTACTTTATGTTAATGGTTTGAAGCATAATCTAATTAGCATAAGTCAATTATGTGATAAAAACTTTAATGTTTCATTTAAATCTTCTTTATGCACTGTAACTAATTCTATTGATGATAGCATTGTTTTTACTGGTTATAGATTTGGCAATGTATACTTAGTTGACACAGACAAAACTTCTAAGAGTAGTCATTGCCTAATTGCTGATAATGCTAACATTAATGATATTAGTTGGTTGTGGCATCGTAGATTAGGTCATGCAAGCACACACCTTATTTCAAAACTAATTAAAATGGATTTAGTTAAAGGTTTACCTAAATTAGATTTTGAAAATAATAAAATATGTGATGCATGTCAATTTGGAAAACAAACTAGAAGTTCATTTAAATCTAAAAACATTGTTTCAACTTCTAGGGGACTAGAGCTACTTCACATGGACCTATTTGGACCAACTAGAACCACAAGTCTAGGAGGAAAGAAATATGGTCTAGTGATTGTAGATGATTATTCTAGATATACTTGGGTAATGTTTTTAGCTCACAAAGATGAGACTTTCTCGATGTTCCTGAAATTTTTCAAGAAAGTCACAAATGAGAAAAACACTACTATAGTATCTCTAAGAAGTGATCATGGAACAGAATTTGAAAATCACTTATTTGAAAATTTCTGCACTGAAAATGGAATTAATCATAATTTTTCAGCCCCTAGGACTCCACAACAAAACGGTGTAGTTGAAAGAAAAAATAGAACTTTAGAAGACATGGCCCGTACCATGCTATGTGAAAGCAACTTACCAAAGTATTTTTGGGCGGAAGCAATTAACACAGCATGTTACATCTTAAACAGAGCTTTAATAAGACCAATATTAAAGAAAACACCTTATGAATTATGGAATGAAAGAAAACCAAATATAAAATACTTTCATGCATTTGGATGTAAATGTTTCATTCATAATAATGGTAAAAACAACTTAGGAAAATTTGATGCTAAATCTGATGAAGGAATTTTTCTAGGTTATTCAACAACTAGTAAGGCATATAGAATCTTTAACAAGAAAACCTTAGTAGTTGAAGAATCCATTCATGTAGTTTTTGATGAATCTTTAGCAACTAGGATCTGAAAAGATTGATGATGAGGAAGATACAAACATAATTGAAAAAGATCTTGAAAAACTTAATATTGAAGTATCTTCTGATCATGAACAAGAAGCTAAAGATGATGATTCACATAAGGACGATGATGTTAATATTGATCATAATGATGTAGATCTTCCAAGAGACTGGAGATATGCTCATAGTCATCCTAAGGAATTGATTATAGGCGATCCATCTCAAGGAATAAGGACTAGATCATACATGAGAAATATTAGTAATCATCTTGCATTTGTATCACAAATTGAACCTAAAACTATAGAAGAAGCTGAAAAAGATAATAATTGGATGTTAGCAATGCAAGAAGAACTAAATCAATTTACTAGAAATAATGTTTGGACTTAGTTGAAAGACCTAAAAACCATTCAGTATAGGATCTAAATGGGTTTTTAGAAATAAGTTAGATGAAAATGGCATAGTAATTAGAAACAAAGCTAGATTGGTTGCTAAAGGATATAGTCAAGAAGAAGGTATTGATTTTGATGAAACCTTTGCACCTGTAGCTAGATAGAAGCCATTAGACTTTTACTTGCATTTGCATGTCATATGAACATTAACTTATTTCAAATGGATGTAAAAAGCGCATTTTTAAATGGATTATTAATGAAGAAGTTTATGTAGAACAACCACCAGGTTTTGAAGATCACGAATTTTCAAATCACGTTTTTAAATTGCACAAAGCTTTATATGGTTTGAAACAAGCACCTAGAGCTTGGTATGATAGGTTAAGTAAATTTCTAATAGAAAATGATTTTACAAGAGGAAATGTTGATAAAACCTTGTTTTTAAAAAGAAAAAGTAAAGATTTACTTGTAGTACAAATATACGTAGATGACATTATTTTTGGTGCTACTAACGAATCTCTTGTCAAGAATTTGCAAAGTTAATGCAGGGAGAATTCGAGATGAGCATGATGGGAGAACTCAACTTCTTCCTTGGACTCCAGATCAAACAATGCAAGGAGGGAATCTTTATCAACCAAACCAAGTACACAAGAGAACTACTCAAAAAGTTTGGTATGGAAACAATGAAACCCCTCGGAACACCAATGAGTCCTTCATGCAAGCTAGACAAAGATGAAGAAGGTAAGAAGGTTGATCAAAAGTATTATCGAGGTATTATCGGATCCCTTCTTATTTAACAGCAAGTAGACCAGATATAATGTTTGCAGTATGTTTATGTGCTAGATTTCAATCTGAACCTAAAGAATCACATTTAATAGCTGTTAAAAGAATCTTAAGATATCTAAATGGAACAAAAATGTAGGTTTATGGTATTCTAGAGACTCCACATTAAACCTAATTGCATATTCAGATTCTGATTATGCTGGATGTAAAATTGATAGAAAAAGCACAAGTGGTGCATGCCATTTCTTAGGAAGTAACTTAATCACATGGTTTAGCAAAAAGCAAAATTCAGTTGCATTATCAACTACTGAAGCTGAATATGTAGCAGCTGGAAGTTGCTGTGCGCAAATCCTATGGATTAAGCGACAACTTGAAGACTATGGTATCAAACTAATAAGACACCCATAAAATGTGATAATACTAGCGCAATCAATTTAACAAAAAATCCAATTCAACACTCAAGAACAAAACACATAGAAATTAGATATCATTTTATAAGAGAACATGTAGCTAATGATGAAATTTGTTTAGATTATGTAAACACTGAAGAACAATTAGCTGACATCTTAACAAAACCCCTAAGTGAAGAAAGATTTGAATATCTAAGAGGAGAATTAGGAATTTGTAATCCTTTTGAGTAAATTTGAAATCTTAAGGAAATATATCTAGAATTCTTTAAATCCTCAAATCTTAAGGAATTCATCTAGAACTCTTATCATTGATCACTCATATCCAATGATTATTTATCAATTTTTATGATCATTTTCCGGACATATTTCAGAAATTTCATGTTTTTGTCTGAAATGTCTCGGAGCCGACTCGAGCGTATCGGAGTCGACTCCCGGTTTCATTTGAAACTCTCGAGTCGACCCCTCTCTGTCGCGAGTCGACTCCATGTCGGGACGGACTTTCTGTGTCTGTGCCGAGTCGACACTTGAGTTTGCGCGAGCCGACTCGAGGTGGTCCCAAATTGATTTTTCTAGGGCAGAGTCGACTCGACGCTCATTCTATTCGTCCCCTAATCAAAATACGCTCTCCACACTCTCTCCAAACCCTCCAAAACTCCTAGAATCCCTTTTTATCACCTCCAATCATCAATGGCTCCTAAAACTAGAGGATCTAGTGTCGTGGCGGGTGGCATCAAGAGGAAGCGCTCCGTGAAGAAACGGTCAAGCGTCCGGCGCGTGACCTTCGCCAAGCTCGGATTCCACCGAATCTGCTTCTCCTCCAGCTGCTGCTCCTGCTGCCACGTCCTCCCAGGTAGACCGACTAGCAGATAGGATCATCACCACTGGTAGGAAGATGGATTTTGAATTATTTGAGAATGAGGGCTTTCTTTTGGAAGACAGTTAATTGAGATGGGATGGGAGAAAGTTTGCTCTCTTGAATGCCCGACTTATCCCTCATTAGTTAAAGAATTTTACAAAAATTTGTCTAGAGGAGACCATGGGCTTATTAGCAATGTGAGAGGAGTAAGAATTTCTGTAACTCCCGAGATCTTCTAGATTATTGCAATTACCCTTGTCTGGCACCTCAACCTTTCTTCTGATGACCGCGCCCCAGCTTATCCAGATTATTGAACAGGGATGTGGTTGGATTTGAAGAGATTCTTGCTAATCAGCTTCCTTAGAGTTGAGATTGCTTCACAATATCTGCAGTAGGATTCTATTTCCTAAAACGGGTAGATTTGACTATGTTTCCGAAAGAGATGTTTTTGTAATGGACGCCATTGTGACTGGCAAGCCAATCAATCTTCCAAGCATGATTTGTGGTATATAGCAGATTGTGCAGGGAAAAGGAAATCCAGTCTGCCCTATGGGATGATTCTTACTTTGATTTTTCGAAGCCAGGGTGTGGTGATTCAGATAATGAACCAATGAAAAACTTAAGACACACTGATTTTATAGTCTGGCAACTATTCATAGGATGGGGTTTGTCAAAAAGGAATGGAAGTGGGAAAGGAAAGGAGTGACAGAGGAAAGAGCAATAGACACTGAGGCTGCAGGACCATCTGTTAGACATCCTTCGCCTGCACCTCCGAGCCCCTTGATTTCTACCTCTGCTCCAGCCCCTGTTCCATCAATTGTTCAGACTTCATCTTCTGCTAGCTTCTCAGATCAACAAATCTTGCAACTCAAAGCCTTACTTGAAGATCAATCTGAAAGCTTAAAACTGAATTTGAGAATAAGTTTATGCATTGAGAGAGACACTTTATTCTCTTGATGATCGTATTTCAAAGATTGAATCCACTATCGGATCTTCATCGGCATCCTTAAGTGTGATCTCAAGAATATTTTTGAAGAACTTAAGGATATATGTGGAGATGTGAGACTTATTCCAAGAGCAACGCAGAGCTTCAAGATAAAATCAAGAGTGCGTGCACATTTGTGGATGAAAAGCTCAAGGACTATGTAAAAATTCAATCTGAAGGAATGAAAAACATTGTTGATCATCTAACTAGAATTGTAAGAACTCATTTTTGAGTTACTAGAATTGTCTTGTACTGAAGTTTTTATGCTTTCTTTATGAAATCAATGTATTGAACATTTTGATGTACTAGACTTTTTGAATGAAATGAATTCTCTATTTCCTTATGTCAATGAAATTTGAATGAATGTTATCAATCTTTTTGTTGATAACAAAAAAGGGGGAGAATTTTATAGTTTTATGATTGTCTATGATTGAGAATAAACAATGGGTTATTAATTAAGTTTCATAGGGGGAGCTACCTCATTGAGGGGGAGCCTAAACTTAACTATGAAAACAAAGTTAATTCACTAATCAATCATGAACAAACTCAATATTTTTGTCATCATCAAAAAGGGGGAGATTGTTGAGAAATTATTGAAACATAATTGCCCAACTTATTGATTTTGATGATTTCCAAAAGACATTGCTTTACTTTCTAAAAGGCTATGAAAATGTTAAGTTAACTAATGAAATATTCAATTTCAAATTGGAAACTATGAACTATTAAAAATATAATGAGTTTCTTGAATCAATTGAATATATGTTTCAAGCTATACTTATGAATTCAAAAATGATTTTTATATCAATCTTTTAAAGATCAATGACTTAATGAAATGCTTGAAATTGAGCTTTACTGTTAAAACAACATTATCTAAGTCAAATTTATATTTCAAAGTTGGTTGGGATGATTTTCAAAGCAAATCAGAATGTTTTCTGATTTTTGTATCAGTCCCGAGCCGACTCGAGAGTTTCCGAGTCGACCCCTGAACTTTCTCGAGCCGACTCGCACTGTGCGAGCCGACTCGACTCAGACGGCAGAAAGACTCATTTTTGAGTGCCTCACGAGTCGACTCCCAGCTTTTCGCGAGTCGACCCCTGAAAGTCACGAGTCGACTCCCAGACTTTCGCGAGTCGACTCCTGGAGACCCATTTTTGGTGCGTTCTGGATTCGATTGCTCGAGCCGACTCGCACCCCGAGCCGACTCCCCGACTTCTGGGCGGAAATTTTTAATGACACATCAGCTCCAACGGAAGATTTTTGAATAACGGCTATTTTTCTTTGTTTCTAACGGATATATTTTTCAGAATCTATAAATAGAGGAGCCTTTCAACAAAGAAAGAAGAGAGAAATCAAGAGAAAAGAAGAAATTCAAAAGAGGGAAAAACAGAGCTTATTGAAAAATCTTTTAGCTCAAAGTAGAGTGATTCAAAAGGAGTGAAATCCAAGAGAAAGATTCGTCTACTCCTTCTCATCAATCCACAAAAGCCAAAGAAAATCCAAGTGCGTTTCAAAGGTCAAATCGCGGATTTTCAAAAGAGGGAAAAGCTTCATCTCAACTCCAAAGTCTTCAACGGTCAAGAATCTTGCTGAGGCGTGATTCAACACTTCAGAGGAGTTGAAGAGAAGAAGGGAAAGCCCAAGCATCTACCATCTGCAAAATTATCAGGCTTTTCTAACCTTATATCATTTTGTACTTAATTTGTATATTGCTCAAGGGGAGCACTTTATTGTTAAACACTCTTATTATTTGTTTGCTGATTCAATCAGTGGATTGAATCAGTGGAGGTTGGCATACCTCGTTGCAAGCCGGAGTGCTTGTGTTGGGTTAGTTGTTGATGAGGACATCAAGTCAGACCAGGATTTGGATCAGCCAAACCAGACCTTGAATATTGATGAGGACATCAAGTCAGACCAGGATTTGGATCATCCAAACCAGACCTTGAATGTCCTGTTTCAGCAACCCGGTCAGTTACTGTGTCGGATTGTGCCCAAACTTGACTAGTCATATGGAAACGGACTCCTGATTCAAAATCATTGCCTTAGGCAATGAGGTACAGTAGATTTTGGCCATTTGGGCGCGTTTAATAGGAGTTTTAGGCCTTATTTTCGTTTTTAATGGCATAGTTGTAATTTTTCTGAACTTATGATGTTAGGGTTTTCTCTCTTATTTAAGTTGGTTTTGGGCGGCCGTCAGAGGCAGAGAAGAAAAAGACGCTGTTTTAGATTTCCTTTTTTTTTCCTCTTGAATAAAGATGAATGTTTTCTTGATTCAAAACAATTGAATTGAAAATTCAATTGCTCTTCCCTTTAAATTTCGGATTGAGAGTGATCAAAATTCGAAATTTTTCCCTTTTCTTGTCAAGATTTGAACCAAACCTGGACGAATTCTTTTCTCGCAGATTAGATCGTTCTTGAGTTGCAGGCGCTTTGAATATCGCCCTGCATCAACTTGGTATCAGAGCCTTGATCCGCCCTTCCTTGATCCGTCCTTCCTTGATCCGCCCTTCCTTGATCCGTTCCTTCCTTGATCTATCCCTTCCATTACCGCCTTGATCCATCCCTTCCATTACCGCCAAACCCTAACCAAAATTCGTATCCAATGGAGCAAGATAACAAAGATCAATCCTTGAAAGACGCCGTGAGGGATGCTATGCAAGATGTCATGCGAGACCAGAACCAGGTGATGCAACAGATGCTGCAAACCATGCAGGCGATGCTGGTGCGGATGGAGGTGCAAAATCGTGCCCAACCCGTTCGAGTAGAGGAACGTGATGGAATTGATGGAGGCAGGGAAAGGGGTTTTCGAAAATCTAGAGGCACCGTCAATTCGAAGAGAGCAACAGAGGCATGATGTTGGTCTTCCAAGGGATCTGGAGCGCATAGTTCTTGTTCATTATCGTCAAACATCAGAGGAGACTCAGGACAATGCATCTCAGCACCTTCCAACACCAGTGAAATGTACAGATGCTTTAGCCTTGACAAACAGAACTCATCATGCTTCTCCATCAACACCAAAGAATTCAACTTCAGGTTCAGCCGTTTCAGAGTTGTCTGGTTCTCCAGTTATGTCAGAAGAAATCAATTCAAGAGAGGATCACGCATCATACACTGGTTCTGGTATATCTCAGGCTGATAATTGTACTGAGCTTTGGAATCATGAGTTAAGTCTTCAAGAAATCAACACACTGGAATGGGCAGATCTGGTGGAGCCTCCTACTTCCACTTATTCTGCAATATGTATTGAGGGTAATGCTTCATCCTCTGACCATCATATGCGAAATGGGAATGATGGTAGTTTTCTTTCATCTCATGGTGTGGTTGAGGGAGTACCTTCTTCTGAGCATCCAACTGATGTTATTGATTGTAATGGGGTTGTTGGAATTAACCACATAAATTGTGGTTACTTTCAAGCAGAAAATAATCAGGAGAACCCATCACCACTGTTTAAGACTTTGAATTCAACTTCTCAAGCAGCCGA
Source organism: Calamus simplicifolius (assembly GCA_900491605.1). Classification (NCBI taxonomy): domain Eukaryota; kingdom Viridiplantae; phylum Streptophyta; class Magnoliopsida; order Arecales; family Arecaceae; genus Calamus; species Calamus simplicifolius. The sequence continues at coordinate 517,435 of UESW01003974.1, read as the reverse complement.
CCTTAAATTAGATGCTATTAATAGCGGTGCAAGCCCAGATATTTTTAGTGGTGATGTCTTCCTTGCTCAGAATAGTTTTGGAAGGTGGAATTGCATGAATGATGAGTCTCTTTGCTTATTGGATGATCAAATTAAAGCTAGTTCAAGTGGTGATAAATCAAAGGCTTTTACAATAATGGGCCAGTCTTCAACTCCAGAACAAATTTTTAGTATTACTGACTTCTCACCTGGATGGGCTTATTCCACAGAGGAGACCAAGGTCCTCGTTGTTGGACACTTCAGTGAACCATATGAACATTTAACAGCATCCAATATCTATTGTGTCTTTGGTGAGATGCATGCTGCTGCAGAGATGATTCAATATGGTGTCTACCGCTGTAGTGCAATGCCACACCCACCTGGCACGGTGAATTTTTTCATGACTTTGGATGGCTATACACCCATCAGCCAAGTTTTGAGTTTTGATTATCGTTCAGCGCCAAGTGTTCAGTTGAATGGAGGGGTTACTTCATCAGAAGATGATGATGACAAGCTAAAGTGGAAAGAATTTCAGGTGCAGACAAGGCTTGCTCATTTGCTTTTCTCTACAACAAACAATATTTCCATTCGATCCAACAGGACACAGACAAAATCCCTGAAGGAAGCAAAAACATATGCATTAGACACCTCTCCTTTAATCGAAAAGGACTGGATGAATCTCCTTACATTAAGTGGCAGCATTGAAGCCTCACATGTACCAGCTGCTAGAGACTTGTTTGAGCTGGTTTTGAAAAATAAGTTGCAAGAATGGCTTTTGGAGAAGGTAGCTGAAGGTTGTAAAACAATTGAACATGATAGTCAAGGTCAAGGAGCCATCCACCTGTGTGCTATTTTAGATTATGCATGGGCTGTTCCTTTATTTTTCTTGTCAGGCATGTCTTTGGATTTTCGAGATGCTTCTGGCTGGACGGCATTGCATTGGGCAGCATATTTTAAGAGGAAAAAAATGGTTGCTGCTCTTTTATCTGCTGGGGCAAATCCAAGCTTAATCACAGATCCTACTCCAGAATTTTCAAAGTCTTCGGATGGTTTGGAATGTGTGCAGTCACCTCGCATGACTGATTCTGCTTTGAACCCAGAATGCTCTGTTTCCAATGATTTCTCTGAACATAATTATCATGATATCGTGAGAACAAATGGTCATGAAGGCATCGACAATGATCTGTCTCCTGATCCAAGCATTCCTAGTTTGCCAACCAGGTTGGGCAGTGAAGCTCCAGTGGAGACATCCGTGTCTCAACAATCTCCTCCTGTTGGTAGTGCTGATGTGTCTTCCGTTAAACTGTGGACGAATGCTGGCTTTTTTGGTGTTGAGCCATCAAAACCTCCTGACCTTGGTGTTCCAAATATTGGAGGTGAAAATGTTGCATCTGATTCTAAAAGTTATGTAAGTGATCTTTCAAGCTATCCAGGGAAGATCAAGTTGCATTCTAATGGATTAGCTTCCAGGTCAAGCTTTTCAGAGGAAGGGGAGAGTGATGAGGACATCAAGTCAGACCAGGATTTGGATCAGCCAAACCAGACCTTGAATATTGATGAGGACATCAAGTCAGACCAGGATTTGGATCATCCAAACCAGACCTTGAATGTCCTGTTTCAGCAACCCGGTCAGTTACTGTGTCGGATTGTGCCCAAACTTGACTAGTCATATGGAAACGGACTCCTGATTCAAAATCATTGCCTTAGGCAATGAGGTACAGTAGATTTTGGCCATTTGGGCGCGTTTAATAGGAGTTTTAGGCCTTATTTTCGTTTTTAATGGCATAGTTGTAATTTTTCTGAACTTATGATGTTAGGGTTTTCTCTCTTATTTAAGTTGGTTTTGGGCGGCCGTCAGAGGCAGAGAAGAAAAAGACGCTGTTTTAGATTTCCTTTTTTTTTCCTCTTGAATAAAGATGAATGTTTTCTTGATTCAAAACAATTGAATTGAAAATTCAATTGCTCTTCCCTTTAAATTTCGGATTGAGAGTGATCAAAATTCGAAATTTTTCCCTTTTCTTGTCAAGATTTGAACCAAACCTGGACGAATTCTTTTCTCGCAGATTAGATCGTTCTTGAGTTGCAGGCGCTTTGAATATCGCCCTGCATCAGTTGTGAGCCCTAGAAAAACAACTTGTAGGGTTTTGTGCTGGTAAGCCCGAGTTAAAACCAGCTGGGTTCGTTGTGCACCCGTGAAAACAACAAGTTTGAGTTGTGAGCTTGTAAAACAACTCGGCTGTAATCTAGAGAGATTATAGTGTGGACCCAAGTGAGTCTTGGGAGTGGACGTAGGTGTTGGTTGCACCGAACCACTATAAAAATATCTTGTGTTTGCCGTGCCTAATTGTCTCTTCTCTATCTCTCATATACTTGTGTTTGTGCTTTGCTTATTAGTTAATCCTTTCACTTGCACATCTCATTTTAAATTGCTTAAAAGTCTTAAATTTTTTTAAGAACCCAATTCACCCCCCCTCTTGGGTTGCCATCTGGGCCAACAACAGGCCTAGCTTGAATAATTTCTAGGTGCATAAAAGGGTCCAACTCATATTATAGAAGCACATACATCAGCTCTGATGCTGTATGGAGGGAAATCAATCCTAGGGCTTTATTGAAAAGGCAAGGAAGATGAAAAGATGCAACATTTTACTTATCTTCTTGATAAAAAAGTAATATTTATTGATATTGTTGGATCATTTCCATGTGTGGTCATATAATATATAGTTAGAGAGGTTGATTTTATTCTTAATATTTTTGAATAAAAAATTATGTAATACTGTTTTATTATTATTATTATTATTTTTATTTTGGCTATCTTCACATTCTACTTTACAAATAAGGAAGCTTTTTTTTTTCTTTTTTTTTTCTTGTTCCTCTTTTTCTTGCAATGGCGCGCTCTTGTATTTTTTTTTTAATAAATGTGTCTAATGATATGTATGAATTACATTTATAAAAGGTTATCAAGATACTTTTAAAAATTATCAAGCGAGTATATTAATTATTTTATTAAGTTTAATTGATGTCATGTGATAAGATTTAAGAAGATATAATTTTTTAAAATATGAACGGTCAAATCGTCATAACAAATTTGAGGATTAAAATAAGTTTTGAGTGAAAGCTTGGCGATCCAAAGTATATTTTAGCTTCTTTTTATTTTGGTAAGGCTTCATTAACAAGGGATGGTCCGATGAACCCGTCATGCGGTGCGAGCCATGCGATGGTCCGCGCTACGAGAGGGTGATGTAACGATTAGGTGTCGTGGAGGATACAATTTTTATAAAATATTTGCCCCATCTTCTCATGCCAACTGGAAGTCTTAGTTTTTAATCGTCAACTTAGTTCACTTTGTCGACGTCATGCCCAAAGACTTTGCCGCTGTCCGTAAGTCTAGTCTTCTTCGAAATCCTTTAAAATAATAGACCGAAGAATCGTCTTTCATGCCTGCCTTCTTCGCTTGCATTAATATAAAAGTCGTTAAAATTATGATTTTAAAATTTTGATCAGATAGATTGATAGGATCAATCCAACTAAAATTGACCAACAGTCTGATTTAATTTTATTATTAAAATTAATTTTTATATAATCTGATTAAAATTAAAAAAAAATTATTAAACCGATCGAATCATGAACAACCGATGCAATCTTGATTTTTAGATTTTTAATTTTGATAAATAAAATTAGGATTAAATTTTTAAAATTTTAAATTTTTTACTTTAATTAATATTTATATTTTATTATTTTTATATTATTAATTAAAAATTAATTATGATATCATCCGATTCGATTAAATCAATTTATTCGGTTGAAGTGATTGACTTATGATCTAAATGACAAGCCGATTTGTTATTCAGTTTGATTTTCAAAACATTGGACTTAAAATACATGAATTAACCTTGAAAGCACTCTTTAAAAAGAAGAAGAAGAAGAGAGAGAGAGTCACATATCAAAAAGCTACATGTAAAATATTTTTAAATACTTTTGAAGTATATCTTTAGTTAGGATATCTTTTTAAAGTATATCCTTTTAGGGCCATGAAATGGGGATGGAGGGAGAAATGAAAAGTTTAAATGAGGTGGGCAAAATTTGACCCCGATTTGTTGTCATTCCTGTGTTCACATTTGAAATCTAAATAAAGCCTTACGAACTTGCATGCATGGCAGCACTGCCCCCACTTTCACATATGGAAAGGATTTTGTGCATCGAACATGATGCACGTGATGATTGATCATGCGTGCGTACATGGTTGCGCATGCCAAGTTTTTTTTTTTTTTTTTTGTACATTACATGCATGATTCACATATGCATATGATCAATCAGCATGCACGATATATGCACTGTGATGCAGAAAGACTTTTCCTTCACATATTAATGTAAGGGAGTCGGTGATGCAGGCCATAAACCGGATGATTGTCACTTGGGTTTGAGGTAAAATATTATTTTTCAAGTAGATAAACACATGATGCCACACAGATACATGTACAAAGCCTCCATTTCCATTCAGGTAATTTAGATGATTTTGATTCGTACAACATCAAGTAAAATTTTCACCATCATAATTGTTATTAATTATCACAATCTAAAATAGATCAAGTAGGGAACTCAAGTTCCAACTTGAGCCAGAGAGATCTAGTCTTATAGAAGACTATTTATGCATTATATATATATATATATATATATATATATATATATATATATATATATAGCTACATTCGAATGTAATTAAATCTGAATATAATATTTTTTATTTTTGAATTCACATAGTTCATAAATAGTAAAGATGAAAAGAGTAAAAAAGATGAGGTGACTTCAAAATCTATATGAATCTAAGGATAAAGCAGGTAATCGGATCCTGAATTAGGCTACATTCAAATATAACTAAGTCTATATCTGATCATCTCTTTTATTCTTAATTTACATATTTTAGGAATCTTAAAGATAAAAAAAGTACAAAAGATGGGGTGGCTTTAAGATCCGTGTGGATCCAAAGATAAAAAAGGTGATCAAATTTTGAACTTGACTACATTAAAGATGTGATGGCTTTGAAATTTATATAGATATAAGGGCAAGAAAAGTGATCAAATTCTAAACTTGGCTATATTGAAATGTATCCAAGTCTACCCTCTCCTCTCCTATATATATATATATATATATGGTTGTTCATGATTTCATAAGTCTCATAGAGCATAATGGATAGTTAATCCATATCATGTAGATCTTTGTGAGTTGAATCATTTTATTTTGATAGGTATCTAATTAGTTTCTGTTATTACTATATTATCCATTGCTCATGTATATATTTGAAATGAAAGTTTGATATATGTAAAGTTTTTCATTCATCATGTGGATTCTGACATTAATGCAGTTATCATAATTGGTCCAAACATCGATCGTATTGAGGAACTAATTCATGGTCCAACATCAATGATCAAGCAATAATAATAATTAAATTAAAATTAAAATTTTAAAAATATGATCCATAATTATAAGTAAAGATTTTCTTAATAAAATTTGACTAATTTGATCGCTTTAAAATCTAAATCCTTAAAAACTAAATTATTTGAACTATAATAAAATATAATCTCCATACTAATACTTAAAATTATTCTTATTTTTTAAAAAAAATAATACTCAAAATTCTCTATGCCAGTTAGAGAAAGAGATAGACAAGAGGAAGAGAGCTAGATCACTTGTAGAAAAAGAAAAGAAGATTTAATAAAAAAAAGGTTCATAAAAAACATTGATATTTAAATTATATTAATTAAAAAATAATTTTAAAAGATATAAAAAATTGTTTCGATCTCCACATCAGTTCAATAAAGAAAATCTTGAGTTCTGTGGATCAGTGCATCTCAATGGATCATGCCTTGCTGTGACGGATTCTTCCGCGACGTCTTTCGGCCCTGCTTTTGGGCCCTGGATGGCTGCTATCAGACGCCGGAAATCCATCCAGGATCCTCCGTCGGGTGGCCGTACTGCTCCTCCCGGGTCATCCCAGGCTTTGGCCGACGGATGGCAACTCCCCAAGAATCCAGCCCGCCGACAGCCGAGCAGGGGTACTGCCTCACTCTCTCCTTCCTCGGTGACGAAGCCCCAGGGTGGTTTGGCTCTTGCGGAGAAGACGACTTCGATCCCATGCGGCGTTGACTCTGGCAGCCAGGCTGAGGATTTCCTGGGTTCAGCGAATGAGTTGAATGAAGGAGGCCCTGTGCCGGTTGCTACTGTAGCAAAGTTTCAGAAACTTTTGTCAAAAGGGGCTGATAAGGGCATTGAATCCAATCCTTTTGCATGCTTAGATCCAGATACATCAATTGAACAGCCTAAGTCCCGGGATGATGGCTACTCTGGCCCGTCCAAGAGGACCCGGCCTATGGACCTTGCTCCTCAGCGAGTGGTTTCCAGGACCACTAAAGGGAAAGCGAAAACTTCTACTGGACGGAAAGCTAGATCACAGGGGTCTTTCACTTTTCTAGCAATGGGTGACTCTTCCCGGGGGTCTCCTGACCTCTCTGGGCCAGGGAATAAGAAGTCTCGTCGCAAGGAAAGGCCAGGTCTGCCGTCTGATTCTGCTCTCTCCTTGCCAGTCCAGGTGGAAGCATCTAATCATGACTCGGCGGTCCTTTTGCTCAAGAAGGCTATCCTTCGGGGGGAGGAGGCTGTAGCCATGGAATCGTCTTGCGCTAAGGATCCCGCTCTACAGGATGTGGAAGTTGTATCCATGGACTCGTTCCATCCGGAGGAATGCAGGGGCAAGGAACCTGTGGGTTCTCCTCCAGCTAACGACTGCCTTGTTGATGAGATGATGGGAGATAAGGTGGGGATCCCCCCCTTTCATACCTCTGAATGAAGATTCTTGTATGGAATGTGCGCGGAGCCCAGAAACCATCGTTTCGCTCTGCGTTTGGGAGGCTTTTGCAGCTTCATGGTTTTGATATTTGTGTTCTTCTAGAAACTCGGTTATCGGGGACCAGTCTTGATCGTTTTCGACGCATGGTCTCCAGATCTTGGGTTTCCTATGCTATTGACTCTGTTGGTCTCTCCGGAGGGATTGTGGTTTTGTGGAGAGCTGAAAATATCAAAGTGGATGCTTTTTATTACTGTGGTCAACAAGTTGCTCTGGTAGTTTCTGACGGACATCATGCTCCCTGGCTTCTTTCGGGTGCTTATGTTAGCACTGACTTCAGGGTGCGCCGGGTGCTATGGGCTGAGATTCATTCTTTGCTTTCCCAGGGTATTCCTTCTCTTATTGCGGGTGATTTCAACTGCATTATCGGGGCCAATGAGAAAAGAGGTGGCAGGCATGCGGTTGATACAGTGGAAAGATCTGAGTTCAGAAACTTCATTGCTTCAGCTGGTCTTATGGATTTGGGATTCTCTGGGCCTCAGTTTACCTGGTGTAACAATCGTCAGGGCTCTGCTAGAGTTTGGGAAAGACTGGATAGAGCCTTGGCCAATCCTCAGTGGCTCCAGCTTTTTCCCTCAGCCAATGTTACCCATCTTTCTAGAATTGCTTCGGATCATTGTCCTATTCTGATTTCTACTGATGTGCCTTTCCAGCAGAGTAGGGTGTTCCGATTTGAGAAATTATGGACTTTCTATTCTTCTGCTAGATGTGTCATTTCACAGGTTTGGCGGTTGCCTGTCAGAGGAAGTGCCACCTATAGACTTTCTCGGCGTCTGGTTCTTGCTAGACGTAGACTATGTAGTTGGAGCAAAAGGGAGGTGGGCGATATTGCACGACGGGTTGAGCAGACTGAGTCTATTATTTCGTCTCTGCAGTCAAAGGAGGACCAGGAGGGATTTCTTCCTGATTCTGATCTTCTGACCCTTAGAACCAACCTGTCTCTTCATCACTCTCTTTTGTTACAACAGGAGACTTTTTGGAGGCAGAGATCCCACATTCAGTGGATTCAGGAAGGGGACTCCAACACTAGATTCTTTCACCAGGCTACACTTAAACGCCGTGCTGCGAACCGCATTAGACGGCTTATTGATGAGGAGGGCAACCCTCAGGAGGAGTTCCATATGATCAGGGATCAGATGCTCAATTTCTTTCAGTCTAGATGGTCTGAGCACTCTGGTGAGGGGTTCCCTATTTTCCCGGTCCCCCCCTCCTCTAGGGTTTCTGATGTGGAGAATGCTCTTCTCATCCGTCCGATTTCGAAGGATGATATTCGGCGGGCTTTATGGGATCTTGGTATTGACAAGGCTCCTGGACCTGATGGGTTCCCGGCTATTTTCTTTCGCCACTACTGGGATATTATAGGACAGGAGGTGGTGCAAGCTATCCATCTTGTTTTTCAATCTAAAGCAATTCCAGCAGATTGGAAGCGGACTCTTATCACCCTGGTGCCCAAACGGCCTGATGCTTCCTCTCCTCAGCACTTTCGGCCTATTAGTCTCTGCACCACCTTATACAAAGTATGTGCACGCATCCTGGTTTCCCGAATGTGTTCTGTGATGGCTCGCATCATCTCTCCACAGCAGGGGGCTTTTCTTAGGGGGCGCAGCATCACTGACAATGCTCTGCTTGCTCAAGAATTCATGCATGACCTTCAGCGAGCTCCCAGCCGACAGGGTCTTATGGCTGTCAAGCTCGATATAGAGAGAGCTTATGATAGATTGAGCTGGGATTTCCTGTGCCTTACTCTCTCTGGGTTTGGATTTACGGAGCTCTTTGTTGACTAGGTGATGGCCTATGTTTACCGGCCTTCCTTCTCTCTCCTTATCAATGGTGGTCAGACTGATTATTTTCACTCGGAGGTTGGGTTGAGACAGGGTTGCCCTCTTTCACCTTTCCTGTTCATTCTCTCGGCCGATTCTTTCTCCCGAGCGCTATCTCAGGCTCAGGATAGCAACTCTCTGGTCCCTTATACTGCTGGTCCCCAAGGGCCCTCCCTTTCTCACCTTATGTTCGCTAATGATTGCATTCTTCTGGGAAAGGCTACTGTTCGCAATGCTATCACTTTTGCTACTATCATTCAGTCTTACTGTAGTGCTTCAGGGCAAAAAGTCAATATCACTAAATCTTTGATCTGCTTCAACCCTAGGACGAAGCCTACTGTTAGAGGGACTATTTCATAGATTATGGGTATTCCTAATCAGGCTGATCAGCTATCCTATCTTGGAATACCTATTACGGGGAGGCGGCCTCGCATCTCTGACTTCAGTAACTTAGTTAGCCGGGTCCGTGACAGATTGGATGGGTGGCAGGTCACTAGGCTCTCTATGATGGCGAGGCTTTCACTATTACGCTCGGTGCTATCTTCCCTACCTCTCTATCTGCTTGCCAATGCTGCTGTTCCCTTATCTTGTTTGAGGAAGATCGAGAGACAGTTCCGGGATTTCCTTTGGGCTTCGATGCAGGATGGGCATGGTATTCACCTCCTGGCTTGGGATATTATTTCTATGCCGATTACTGAGGGTGGGCTCGGGATCCAGTCACTCATTGTTAGGAGGGAGGCTCTGATTGTGAGGCATGCTACGCGGTTCTTGCTTGATCCGCACTGTTTGTGGAGCTCCTTTATGCGGGCCAAATATGGAGACTGGAATTCTTCCTCTCCTCCTCAGCTTTCCCCTGGGCACTCCTTTTTCTGGAAAGAGGTCTGCCGGCATGCTCCGCCTATTTTGGACAGCATCTCTTGGTCGCTAGGCGATGGGGCCTCTGTTGATATTATTCATGACACCTGGATAGCTGACCTTCCTCTGTCCCGTTGGCCTACTTTCGTGAGTTCTGACATCCCGCAGGATATGAGGGTGATTGACTTATTCGGTTCGGATCGCTCTGCTTGGTCTTCTTCTATGGTATTCAGTTTTTTTGGACCTGAGCTTTGCCGGCGCATTCTTGCCATTTCTCTTACTCCGGGTCCCACCCCTGATATTAGGGTTTGGAGGAGATCATGTTTATCCCGTGCTCCTATTAGAGATCTTGTTGAGATTTACAGCCCTCAGCCTCAGCATTCGATTGATTTGAAGTGGATCTGGCATCTCCCTATTCATCCCAAGGTTCCCTGCTCTCCGCAAGAGGCATGAGTATTCTGCCTACTTGCCCTTTATGTTGTAGGGAGGACGAGACTGTTGGTCATGCTATTTTCAGTTGTTCCCATGCATGACAGATCTGGCAGATTTCAGATGCTGGTCCTTGGGATCAGGGGTCTGATTCCCTGTGTAATCACTTTTTGAGTATCATCAGGGAGGATATGGGAAGAGGACTCCACCTTCTGGTTTCGAGGAGGGCTTACACTGCTTATCAGATATGGTTATCTCGGAATCGGCTTCTATTTGCTGATGAGACTATTCATCCTCGCAGGGTTGTTAGGGCTGCTTTTTCCTTAGCTGCTGAGTATACCTTCCATCAGAGATTTTGGTTTTCTGCTACCCCTGGCCACTGGGACTCCCCTGCTGCTTCGGCAGCGTACCGGCGTACGGTTTTCATCTCTTGGGAGCCCCCACCTTCAGGGTTTGTTAAAATCAACTTCGATGGTAGTGTTCGCGGAAGATGTGCAGGCTCAGCGTTTGTGATTCGTGGGCCTAACGGTGAGATGCTGGCGTCTGGTGGATTTGGTCTTCTTGATTCCACAGTGCCCTTTACGGAGTTGTGTGCTGCTTGGGCTGGTATCTGTTGTGATATTCGCTGTCTTGGAGCTCGCAGCATTATTGTTGAAGGGGACTCCATTACGGTTATCCGCTGGATTAGGCAAGACTCCTGCGCCCGTGTGCCTATCATCCCCTTGCTTGGTGATATTCATTCTACCCTTCAGGGTATCTCTTGTGCCAGGATTAGGCACATCTACCGGGAAGCTAACTCTGCGGCAGATTGGATTGCTGCTAGGATGACGTCTTCTGCTGATTCTTGGAGCTGGAAGCCGGGTGATCCTTGCCCCCCTGTTCTTTCCCAAATTTTGTACTTTGATATCTCGGGTTTGACTCACCCTAAATTGGTGTGATCACCCGCTTGTACCAAAAAAAAAAAAAAAAAAAAAAAAGAAAGAAAATCAATCAATGCATCCGATTTTTATGTAGACAATTGCATAATTGGTTCAATTAAAAAATTAACTGGTCCAAGGTTCAATTTGTAGATGGCCAGACTTTAAAATAGCTAGTTTTTTGTTGAAGATTGATGGAATTTTATTAGCCCATCAAATCGTACGGTTTTGCAACTAGATTATTTATATTTCTAATCTATTTATATAGAATGAGTTAAAACTGATCATAAATAATTGATATACTATTTTGACACGAATACGCAGCTTGTCACTTATCTTACGTGACAAGTCACCAAGAGTTTTGAGTGATTATCTATACATGTGTTTATATTAGGATGGCACATCAATTATTTTGAGACATCAGAAATGTGTTATTCTTGAAATAAAAGGGACCGAAAAGTAAAAGTGAAAGAAGCAAATATGTATTTTGAGTGAAAGTGACATAAAATTTGTTATATTATTACATTATATTTGCTAAATAAAACGTTTGTGGTTGGTTATATGAATCCTAGCCGTGAAATCCCCGCAGCAAGCTAGCCTTGGTTGACCGGAAGAATGAGGGGGGTTGTTAAAAGATGTTTATTAGGGGCCGGGCGGAAACTTGAAAAGGAACATTTTCTTATAATTTTGATAATTGAATGATTGATGAGTACATAAGGAAAAGAGAGAGAGAGAGAGAAAAAAAAATAAAAAAAAGGAGAAATAAGATAAAATAAAATCACCACCAACGCATGAAATGGCTTCATACAATTCCAATTTATCCATCAAACTTCACTACACCACATGATCCCTATCTGACATTGTAAACACATTGCGAACACCAAAATGATAAAAACCGAGAATTTTCAACTGCATGATGGCATGCATGCAAACGTAGGCTGATGGTGAACGCAAGGGCTTAATTAACAGCCTGGCAAGCACTGGCCAAAGCTTCTTCCATTTCTTCGTGGAATTTATCTCAAAAAGGATCTTATCATGCCCCTCTTTTGAGACCTTAAAACCCTTTCCTCTGCTTGCTCAAGAGCGTTGGCTATAAGTCTCAGTTTCTCTAATAAGATGATCAGCCGCTGCTACCATTTCTTCAGCTCTGGCAAGCTGAGAAGAACCAATGAAGCAGGCCTGAAAGGAAGGAGAGAATGCGAACCAAACCCATGGACTACTGTGAGATGAAATGGAGAGGGACTAAAGGAAAGTAGGGGATTGGATGTGCTTCAGCAGTATAGACAACAGAAACAACCATAAAGCAGTTAAAAGGAAATTTTCTTTAGCATTTTTAAGGAACCACACAACAGGTTGAAAGAGATAAATGGAGAGCATATTTGTTCCTTGCTTGTTCCATTGAACCGACAAATTAAAGGATTGGCTTTTTATTTGAACAGGGAAAGGAAGACTTTACCCAAACACAAGTCCTAGGGAACAACATTGACAGCGTTCTTTGGTTAAATTTCATACAAGTAAGGTAAGACATTTTACATGCAGCTAGCAAAAAACATTAACTTTGGTTAGCCTATATAAATTATACTCCAAAAGCTCTTCTTAAGCTTAGCCATTTACATACAGCAGCTTTCAATTATCTATGGATGCAGCTATGTATGTCAGCAGATCCCATGTGAGATGTGGATCAAACCTCCCATTTTAATCAATCATGACCATCACTTGAGCAAACAAATTAAACTATCCCACACATTGTTCAAGGTCGCCGCATTCTGCGAAGAAGCTCCAACCAGCATCCTTCCTCAGTCCCCTCTCCTTCATCAGCCTCCTCACCTCCTCAGCGTCCCCCCACCTCCCCATCTCAGCATACAAATTAGACAGCAAGACATGGTGCGCGACATTGGCGGGCTCCAACTCCACAAGCCTCTTTGCTGCAAGCTCGCTCAACCTCATGAAGTCCCCATGAGCTCTGCAACTTCTCAACAGTGACCCCCATATAACCATATTAGGCTTGAAAGGCATCCTCTCTATGTATTCAACCGCTGCATCGAGAAAGCCTGCGCGACCCAAAAGATCAACCATGCATCCGTAATGCTTAACTCCGGGATAAAACCCATACCTTCCACTCGCCACCCAATTAAAGACGCGCTTGCCCATCTCCACAAAACCGGAATGGCTGCAAGCACCCAAAACTCCCAGTATAGTAACTGCATCGGGCTTCACTCCCTCGTGCTCCATCCTAAAGAACCATCTCAGCGCCTCCGCGCCGCTCTTGGCCAATGCAAGCCCTCCTATGAGGGCATTCCAAGTGTACACATTCCTCTCCGCCATGCTCGAGAAGACGCTCACACCGGCGTCCACCCTCCCACACTTGCCGTACATGTCGACCAAAGAAGTCCCCAAGATGACGTCCAATTCCCACCCGCTCCTCCTTATGTAATCATGAATCCAGAAACCCATCTCGAGCGCGCCGTGAGTGGCGCACGCGGCGAGGGCATTGACCATGGTGACGCGGTTGGGCTCCACGCCCGCAAACTGCATTCGCTCGAAGGCAATCAAGGCCTCGTCAGGCCTTCCGCAATTCTTATAGCCCATGATCATCGTGGTCCATGAAATAACTTCCTTCACGGGCATTTCATCGAACAGCTGCTCGCACGTAGCCATGTCCATGCACGAGGAGTAGAAATTGAGGAGGGAGTTCTGGACGTAGATGTCGGCCGAGAGGCCGGTCCTGACGACGTGGGAATGGAGCATCCGGCCTTGGCGGAGATCGGAGACGGACTTGAGGAGGGAGGGGAAGGTGTAGTTGTTGGGGGGGACGGAGGAATGGAGCATGTGGGAGTAGATGAGGAGGGGGGGAGTGGAGGATGGGAGGAGGAGGGTTGCGCGGATGAGGGTGTTGCAGACGAAGACGTGGGGGCGGCGGAGGGAGGAGAAGAGGGAGAAGGCGGGGGAGAGATGGCCGAGGGAGCGGCAGGTGTCGATGAAGGAGGAGGCGATGGTGGTGTTGGGGTGGAGGTTGTGTAGGAGGATTTGAGCTTGGATTTCGAGGAGTTGGGAGGGGGAGGTGCAGGTGTTGAGGGAGTGGAGGATTCTTTGGGCCGTGCGGGTGAGGGGTTTGGAAGCAGTTCTTAGAGGAGGGATCGACATCATCTCAGGCACGATGAGATGATGATGGGATTTTGGGATGTTAAAAGAGGCCTCGTTTGCTACGTAACAGAGGAAGCGGGAAGTAATTGAGGAGTTTTTAAAAGGAGAGGCAATAAAAAGGGTAGGCAACCAGGTGAGAGAGAGGAAGCACCGACGGAGAGAAAAAAGAAAACGATCACAAAAAGGACGGGTTTGCGCATCCGGGGAATCGAACCCCGGTCAGTACCGTGGGAGGGTACTATGATACCACTACACCAGATGCGCTTGTTGGTAACAGCGAGGAAAAGAACTTATAGACTACTTCTTTTGGGGACATATTTATTTCAAAGAAATAGCTAATTTTACAAAGATATATGAATGAAAGGTCCTCTCTACTGTTATTCAAAAGTTTCTCATCTTGTAACATAACCTCCTAGTCTTTCTATTCATTTCGTGCAACTTTCAACATAAATCACCTATCTTACTTGCAATCTTAAATAGAAAGACTTGATGAATAATGATCCATAAAATGGATCCGAATTCCTTAAGAAAAAGGCAAAAGTAATTATCATTACAAAGAGAGAAAATTATAGTGTCTGAACCATTTGTCTGATCTCAGACCTAATTCTGAATCATTACTGCATGGAATAGTATTCTATAAAGAGACATAAGACTTCTGGCACTAGTTAAACATGAATATCTGAGTTCGCAAATCTCCATATCAGCAAGGAGGATTAGTTCTACCTCTCTTCCCAATGGAAGCAAAAAATTTTGGTCACATGCAACACCATTGAATGTTCTATCGTCCTCTTAATAAGTAGATTGCATTGGAATTTACAAAATTTATCTTAGCCTCGAAAATAGCGATATTTCCCCTAAATAGGGCAGTTTACAGTACTAGATGTCATCATCTATTAATGAGATCTTAATGGTAGCATCAATAGTTGCTGTCGTCCAGATAACTAGTGAAAGTCTTAGGCTCTAATGTCTTAAATTGCATAAGAGAGACTCTTAATGAAGCAAAAAGTTGGTAGATAGGAGTATGATATCACATTGAACAGTTATCCATCGCTTGTAAATTCTGGAAAATCTTTATTATGATCATTCTTATAAAGTTAACAGTACAAAAATAAAAGAAAAGATTGGCATATCATCTTCTCGAAAGAAAAAAAAAAAGAGGAAGAGATCAAGGGCCACATGTCACTTAAAAATTGATGATACAATGAAATATTGAAAAGGAAAACCAACCTATGCTGTTATGGCAATCACCATACCACTGATCAAAGTGAAAATTTCCACTTCTTGAAATGTATTACGGAAAAAAAGGGGACCTTCCTGATGATGCCATGGACCTATAAAATGAAAGATTTGTGCTCGATCCTCTCTTGCCTTTCTACATCCTACCATAAGGTTGAAGCAACAAGGAGCAATCATGAATTCTTGCAATCATTCTTCATCCCAATGATTAATGTCTATATTTTGATAGTTTCGCCGTTAATCTTCCTCTAACCGTGCTTGGATCCCCATGATGCTTCTTAGACCGTCTTTTCCTTTTTCTTGTCCTGCCTTTTTTCCCTTGCAATCGCTGGCGACGGATCTCAGGGTCAGCCCACCCTCGACCCCACTCCGAGAAAGAAGAGTATGGTTTATGCTTTTGCGTTGACAGTAACATGTCTGCTTCAGGGTAGGCATACAAAGTTTCCTCTGATTCTGAATGCAGAAATCGCAATCCCAACTCTGTTAGCTCTGGGTATCGTATAGATACATGGGGCTGCAAAGATACAACCATGAAATTAGACCATGAGGGAATCATCAATCTGCAACAAACGTATAGCCATGCATTTGAGGACTTGCTTGTCAAATATAGTTCGGTGCTGTGTCAATCACTCTATTAAAATAGTAATATAAATTGTATGCGTACGTGTTTGTCACAGACATAATTGTATGCTAATGTGGACATACGTGCACGTCTATACATAAATCTTCCCATCTGGCAGTGTTATTGTACGAATAGGGAGGATTTGAGAATTTTAGTCGCATTGCCTGAATTTACACCAAGGTTTTCTTTAATAAAGTCCTGCAGCTATTCACAAGTGCTCAGAGCATGTCTTCCCAATCATTCTTCATTGCAGAAGCTTCACACTACTCATTTCATCGCAGTTTCTTCTCGTGATCAGTTTACTACTTAGCAATAACATGAGAATGCCAGTGACAGATGGGCAACGAGGCTTTGAACTGTTATCAATCGAAGCCTCACATACTGATAATGCGGATAAGAACACTAAAACATGCAATTAACTGAGCAAGATAATATTACTTTCTGATGTAATATATGTCAAACATGTCTGATTAACTGTACAGAGCTATGTTACAATCTCAAGTTCTTACCGAGGTATCACCTTCTCTAATGTATCCCAAGTTTTCTAAGATGCGTGCAAGACCTTGCCACCATAATCGATCACTCGCAGCAAACTTCTGGAACTGTACACAGGTCATGAAGTCGCAAGATCTAGTGAGGAACATATGAAGAACTGAGAACTTATGTGCTTAAATTTAAAAAACAGTAAGCAATTTGATAGATGCAACTTGAAGTGCAAAACTTTTCTCAGCATCTACTTAGGGAGGAACCTGTAATTACACCTCACATATAACTATAATTCCCCCTGCCCAATATTGCCTTCATGTAGCCTTTTCTCTACGGTAATGATTAGATATATCTTTAATGATAGCCTAATATCATGTTACTAATTAAGAGGACGAATTTCTGATGATAAGCCTCATTTAGTAAATGCAAAACATAGGCCTGAAACAGCAATTTAAAATCTTCATGAGAATCCACTGTTTTACAATGAATATTTCTATTGCTCTCTAGGTGGTTTGCCCAAATCAATTTAAGATCAGTCCCCAGAACTTTGCAAATGCAAGTCATATTATACTCAAAAAGAAACCTGTTCCCTTATTTTACTGGTGATCATCCTGAAGTTGGGCTTCTCAATGAGCCCTCTGCTCCCAGATCCACTGTTTATTGCACCACCATGAGATAAAGGGCCAATTCTTGAAGATCCCTGAAAAGAAGAACAAATATATATGATATATAATTAAACAGTTTCATATCCAACATATATACAACAAATATCACATCTTCGCAGGCATCAATCTTAAACATTTTTGTTTTAATAGAGGAACATACACTAATGTCAGGAGCCTCTCTATGCAAAAACAAAGAATCTATGCATAAGAAATTTCTTCTAGCAACATAACTTAATCTTAAGATAAGAAAATAAACAATTATGAGGATCACGAAAGATTATGCCTTTACAGCTTATACAAGCTTTATCGAAGTCTTAATAATCAGAGATTTAGGGTAATATGTTTAAGAGTATACCATGTCAGGTGCTTTTTACCAATGCATCAAATAGTCCTGAGGTGAATAATTTCTAAACAACAATAAATATACTTAGCACAGCATCACAGAAAGTATCCTAACCACTTGAATTTATGTTCAAAATTGTTTTTTTCAAATGCAAATTCTGATAAAATGTTGTGGATCATTGATTGGGATGGCCCATGATGTACCTCTGCACTGGAGCATCAACTATTTTCCTTTTTTTTTTTCCACAGTGGGGGTGAAGGGCAATGCAAAACCATGTTACTTTTGCCCAACAACCATTAATACAGTCCCCATCCCCATGGATACGTATACACAGACCCGAAATAATGCAAGTTGCTTACACCAAGAAAAACATTGTTGCAGGCATTTAAACAATCCATAAGGGAGGAGAAATCTTTGCCATGATATATTGGTCACTAGGTCCACATAAATTAATTTCCATGAATAAACTGCAAAATATTTGAGGGACAGAGATCTAGGGCAGAAAATGTTATTCTTTTATTTTATTTTCATTTCAAAAAAATCAGGGCACATAAAAATCTGGAAAGAGGAAGCTAAGATGCAAATCTTGCTGCTGCTTATCATGACAAGAGAACTCCTGTCGCTGAGCTGTAGCAATTTAAACAAATATAAAAACAAAATGAATGGATAAAAAAGGAGCAAAATGGATGGTTAATAAAATGATTCTTTTAAATGTGGATATAATATCTTTTTTCATTGTAAATGCTTTCAATCAAGAGAGAAATATTTGCAAATTTTGAACAAGGAACTTCTAGTTTTTGCCAAAAAAATGAGAATTTTATGTCAACAGCTTTTCTTGGATGCAAAAGAAGTCTCAAGAGATCTGTTTTCCGCAGCTCTCAGTAACTGCTCCAAAAGCAAAACAGATCATATGCAAAATGCTTGCTAGCTTGTTTATACCAGAATTGATAATGTTAATTAATATAAATGGAAGACCAGGATGAGCCTTGCTTCAAAAGTAATGTTGCTACATTGTGACGTAAGTATTGCAGGTTCAAAACAAAGAAATAGCCTTTCCACACATTGGCTAAGGTTGTGTACTTCTGACCCTCAAACTCCACAGTGGCCAGAGCCTCATGTACTGAGCCACTCTATTTTTATAAATGGAAAACCATTCATACAAAAAGGTAAACGATATTTATCAAATGCAGACAATACACAGTCCAGCAAGTGCTGCAAAAACTCACATGTTCAGCTCTAAGAACCTGCAAAAAATATCTGCTTCCTCCTTCAGATTTTGCATTTCAGGAGGTCCAGTAACACAGATGTCACACCTGCAAACCACAAATTTTTTTTTTTTTTTGAGGAAAAAAAGTAGAAAAAAGAAGTCCAAAAGAGGTAAAGATAAATAGAAAACTAGATTTTTTTTTGAAGAAAAAGGAATGGAGGAAACAATCTTGTAAAAGTAATAATCAATGCTCATTAATCTTTATTTGAATATAATGCATGAGATCAGAGTTTTATATACTTCTAGTTAATATAATTAAAATGAACTCATGATCCATAACTGAAATGACCAGTCCGCCTACGTTTTATGGTATGACTCTGTCACTGTTAAGATTGGCAGATAAAACGCTGTCTAGAAAGAGCCTATCTTAACAGATCAAAGGAAAGATAGATGAAAGTTGCATTTTAGAATACCGTTAACTCATATAAGAAGGAAGTCAGCTCACATTTTTCATGACAATAAGCTCTGATGCTAACTAAATTCACAGGAAATATGCATGCACACAGTTATCAAACCTTAACCATAACCGTAAGCATCAAATGCTTTGCAATTATTCGGAGCTCTTTAATATTGTTCTGACAAAGTTGTTGCTAGCAAGGCTACATCTATTTTCATCTCAAGCTTCTCCAAAACCTCTTTTTCATGCATCTGACCTTAGGTCATCCCTCTTTCGGCATCCATATCAATTCAGTCATTTCTTAATTGGTTCCACACCCATGCTTCCTCCAGTGTATGCAGTCCTACTTATGCCACACATCCACCTGCCGTTTACATCACTGCTCTGCTCAGTTTAAGTGCTAGAAACCTTTCTTCCAATGACTTTGTTCTATAATTTCTTCCAATGACTTTAAACTGCAATGTTGTTGATTATGTAAACACCTAGTAGCACCACTCCACTCCATCCACCTAGCTCCAATTCTATCCATCAGTAAAACATGCAAACTAATGAAAATCTGTGGAACTAAAAGCAAAATTAGAAAAAATAATTTCTAAATTGCCAAATCTAATCATGCTATTGTTTTTCAATAGCTATATAACTTTTATATTAGTTGCAAAGCAAATAGCAAAGGTTTTCCTTCAACATCTTGTGATGCAAATAACTTTGATATTGAAATATATAGATACAACTGCACATGCATAGAAATATTAACATAAATTTTAATCAGAATCATCGATTATTTTCATCAATAATGCCTCAAGCATTACAAAAAAAGAACCTTCAGGGATACCATTACGAAATGAATTTGAGCATGCAAGAGAGGTTAATGCAGCAGGAAAGTTCAGCTAATAATATTTCAAAAATCAATCTCAGAATTTCAACCATTTGATAATCTACAAGAGGTGTATGGTATTTTAAGATACTCATTCTCAGCACTCAATGTTATCAATAAATTTTCAGAAATAAACACCAACTGCTGACATAATTTTCACTGGCCCAACTAAATCTTAATTGTTGCCTGGATGTTTAAGGCAGTTGGAGTTAACATTCATGCTGGTTTGACTCAATCATTGTTATAATTTGAGAGTGAGAGAGAGGAAGCAAAGAAAGTTGAACATACATGTTGCATTTGTCATAACTAAACTCTTCCCCAAAGTACTTTACTAGTGCTTTAGCTCGGCAAGTTGCAGTATTCATACCATATCTGCAAAATAGCATACACACCTCTTTACACAGGTAGTAAGATGGAAAGACGGTAAAGTCAGATTCTCAAGATAGAGGAGTTAAAAGAATATACTGGAAGCAGTCGGATAGCATTTTGTATGCTTGTTTTGTCTGTTCTTCACTTCTTTGACTGGGAAGTAGTGATGGTATTCTTGCTAAGTTAGCATATAAAGCTGTGCCACAAAGTCCAAACAAATTTAGATGCACACGAGAGATATAGGCAGAGTTAAAACAAAACAGTAAGTGTATGCCTAATAAAGTCTCTGACAAAATTTTAAATCTTGAAAATTAAGCTTAATATTGTGGATCAGGAACTGATATTCTACAAATTCATTTTTATTACAAAGTTAAAATTTATGAACAAATTTCTCACAGCAAGATCAATGGATGAGATATAATATATCTTTCTCAGGTCAAAAAAATTGGGCATGCCACAGATCACTTCACCAGCAATATATTGGAGGGAAAGCAAAGAGCGATGTCAGCAAGAAAATAGTTAAGTTCCCTGACAAGCACAGGCCTTCCTCCAACCATGCTCTGGGAAGCTAGCAGTGGATTTCAGAATTCTGACCATTATAATGAAATTCAGTGGCTTCAACACTAAGTTTCAGGTGAATGATGATGATGATTCATCAATTTTCCTGATGAGAGAGACCTCAAAGAGGTGTCAAAATTTAATAAAAAAGTAGTTGAATTCTGAAAATATTTAAATGGATTGTGACATATAGGACGCATCTTCGATGTCAAATATCTTTAAAAGGACAGCCTGGTGCACAAGGCTCCCATTATTGCAGAATCTCGGGAGGGTCAGATGTATACAATTTTACTGCACATGTAGAGAGATTATTTCCATGTTTCAAACTTCCACCTTTAGGTCACAATGAAGCAACCTTATTATCACCCCAAGTTCACCCACATGTCAAATATCTTTGCCATTTACAAATGGAGCAAACTTATTATTGCCCCAAGCTCATCCTCATGTCAAATATCTTTGTCATTTGCAAATCTGATAGGAAGATATTGTTGTAAAATCCCCTTTGTTGTAGAAGTAGGCTGCATGCAGTGTCATTTTTAACAAGAAAAACATGGAATACTAAATTCCAGTTCACATTATTTTCCCTCAGAACAGTCTCTTCCAAAGTTTATTTAGATTAATCTCTCATTAACTTCCACACTTCCCTAAGAAAGGTTAGCACTGAACCAATAATCTTCTTGGTATGATTATAATGGCTGTAACCATCCAGATGTTCTTATCCAAATTTGACCTAAAATTCAAGATTTTGATAGAAAACTATACAAGGTTGGATTCAAATTGAATAAATAAATTTTCTTTTTTTAAAAAAAATCAGGTTTCTAGTCTTAACTTCTTGGATTCAAGACCAGGAATTCTGAAATGCTATAATGCTGTTTAAAACTATATTCTAGTATTAGTTGCATGTGGCTATTTTAAACAAAAAATAAATTCCCAATGCCAATCACTTTTAGATGCAGATATGGATTATCCAGATTCAAGCCCATTTTCAGAACCAAATTGGATCAGAATATCTCTGACTAAATATAGATTCTGAGACAGAAATCATTTATTTGTTTATTTATTTGGGTTTGAATCCAACAATCTGAACTAAATCTTTCATGTTCAAAGAACTACAAAGCAGTCACGTATTGTGCACCAATTTATGCAAGTATTAAGTATATCTTTTGTAAAGAATGAGAAAGGAGGGAAAATCATGTTGTAAGGGGATAATAACCTATGTGCTATCAAACCTGCATACAGTCCCTTTGTGTGGATAGGAGAGGCATACTCAAGTAAATTCCAGCTGCTGCAAGCATAATAATAAATGGCTAGAACCATAGCACTTTTATAGTTAAGTTCAACCACTTCAATCCAAATGATATCACTGAGACAACATACACCACGAATATCAACTTAGTTGAGCGAGCATTTAAAATATTAACCATACATACAACTTATTGTGATTGGTTTCCTGAAAAATTCATGTCAGTCCTACAGAATGATAGAGATGCTAAGCTGTGAATTGCAACTGAATTCATAATAAAGTACTACAAATTCTAGCATAGCAAGTTTGGAAATAGTCCATGGACTTACTGCAATCTGCTAGTTTTCCATCTCTTCCAGCTCGACCAGCTTCTTGATAATAAGCTTCCAAGCTCTGCAGCCAAAACAAGATCAGATGATCATGGAAGAAACTATTCCAAAAAATTGGTAAAACATACTAAAATGCAAGCAGGGACTACTACACAATGCTTCCAACTTGGTTCATCTAAATATGACATGAAAGGATTTCAATAGCAGCAACTGAGCAGAATAAGCGGAAGTGTTAAATTTCTGAAGAAGGCTTCTGAGATTCAAAAACAAGAGCATGTAGCCAAAAACATTAAGATTAAAATAAAATGTCTTCAGCTATTTCCAAAATGATTCTGTACATCTTTTAGGGAGAAATTGAATATACACCTGTGGCCAACCATAGTGGATGATTCTTCGAACATTAGACTTGTCAATCCCCATTCCAAAAGCAATGGTAGCCACAACAACCTGGAACCAATTCCAAGATATTGAAATGAAATTAAAAGTGGCAAGCAAGTAATGCCAACATTGAAGTATGTTCACTTGAATAATGCTCTCACAATATACACAGTATATAGACAAAATTGATGTTATTTTCAGACTCAGCTGATCCATATTGATAGAGGTCAACTTCCAATGTTAATATTATAGTCCATGATTCATAAACGAATGCAAAGAAGTTGAGAATCACAAAAAACCAGGCACGGTTACTTAGGGAAGCCATAATATATACAAAAGGAAAAGACAAATGTTGCTAATCAACTCAAGACATAAATAACATAAGCTTAGTTAACTTTTATTTTTAGCATCACAGAAATAACATATGATTTCAAAGAAATTCACTTGCAACTCTAACATGGTGTCAAAGTTTCATGGCCCTTAGAAAGACTTATCATTGTTATATAAGACAAAATGCACCGAATGGAGTCCAGTGATACAAGCCCCTGGTTGCAGAAACCTGGAACTTGGACACCATTGGGAAGCCTGGATGTAGGATGTTGACTGCAGTTTATCATCAAAAGGTGATGGTCTATGGTAGAATGCCAGAATTACCTTCAGCACAGGAATAGAACTAAACTAGAATAAAAATCTATGAAATGGGGACAATACTACTAAAACATTACTAGATCAGCAACTTTAATGTAGCACACAATACTTTAGCACAATCCTGCGGACGAAATACTGGAACAGCCAGCATATATTAAATATCCACCCATGCTATCTAATCTTGATTACCTCTAACAAGTTCTGATGAAATTCTTCATGGACACGCCTCAGATGGGTTTTGGGCATCTGCAATTATTCATACATTAGTTCATGCAAAATATACAATTCGATTAGTATCTTAGTGCTGAAATGTTGCTAACAACAGAACAAGGTTGCATGTAACCCTAAATAGTCTGAATATGTTGAAAATTAAATCAGTAACAGCTAACAACAGAGAAACATATCCTAATTAATTTGGCCAGGGCCAAAATATAAGTGGGCAATTTGAGCTTTATCATTTAATAAGAAGAGACAAGATTTGCCAAAAAGTGCTTATAGTTCCTCATCTTAATGAAAATTTTTGGTACTCATGTTTATGAAAACATACCTAGAAACCTAAGAAAACAGTGACCTTAAAAGTTACCGAGTAAGATATTGCAACACTGAGAGTGAGTCTAACAAAACTTGGAAAGAGACTCAGTGGCAGTGGGAAATCAGATTCTTGCCTAGTTTAAAATTTCTGCTAAAATGAAACATTTTGGAATTTTGACTGGCCAATCTGAAATGAGATGCCAACAGAAGTCCCTACTTGTTTCAGATCAGGTGTGAAAATCCTCCTATATAGGGAAGCACCAGAAACTGCTAAAGCTGGCAGAAAACATTCAAAGCCATCAGAAATTAGGCAAAACTAACAGAGTCCAGACACTTGAACTTGAGACCGGAACTGTTGTCATAAAAAATGTGGCTAACCAGGTATTGGTCTTTTAAGGGATGGGCCATATGCATATGATGCAAGAAAATAAAAGTTAAATCATTCAGTGAAGTTGCATATTTTAAGGACCATTAATGCCAAAATGCTTTCAAAAAGTATTAGTATTCGTCTCTACATGATACTGCCATTTTCACGGAATGTCTCCATCCTTGCGGTTTCATATCCCAACAACATAGGGAAACTTGTGCTGGCCTACAGGACACTGGGGTGTTATGATGAGCCATGAGTGCAAGGAAATTAAAGGACTCTGTTTCTAGAAATATGTATACAGGCAACTCTCAATAGTAAAAGGCGTGAACCACATTATAGATAAAGCAAATTTTACACCTTTGCATGATATGCTGCAGCTTTAATACCAGATCTACAGAGATATTCTGCTAATTTAGTGTTTCTTTTCTGGTAGGCATGTATATAATTGTAGGACCTTGTTCGACAGTGCCTCGAAGATCAGATACCTCAGAGCTCTCAGATGGATATGTTCCAAGGAACTCTCCACAAGAAACTGCCAAAACATATGAATCCATTGATTAGAAAATAGAATCAGTCATCAAGCTGGAGAAGAAGCATAAAGAAAACCGGAACATAACCAAGTATACATCACGATGGTCAAGTCTAAAGAAAAACTACAAGGCCTCAAAAATTTGCTTGTCAATTCGAATATTCAACATAATTTTTGATAAATATCATTTCAGATTCTCATATCTATAGGGTTAAAAGCAAAAAAATAAGCCCACATTAATTTAATTTACTGTACATATTTAGTTATCACTCCACCTATGCATAAAATTTTATATATAGCCGGTCTCGAGCTCAGATAAAGAAGAAGGGTTGCGGTAGGTTGATAGCCAACATAAAACTATAGTCTATACCCTATAAACATATTTAGTTATCAATTGAAATGCTATTGGTGTACATTCGTAAAATCTCAAAGGAAGATTGCACAAATTATTTTACACAGAAATTCATCAACTAGTGGAGTTTTAAACAAATCCTGTAAAATATTTTATTAATAATTCGAAAAAATTTGGCAGTCAAGCTGAAACAGACCCCTGAAATGTAGTTTCAGTCTGCTTTGGCAGTTTTCAGTTCATTCTGGCAATAGTTTCGATCTGGTTTCCGTGGTTTCAGTCAATTTTGGTTGAAACTAGCCAAAACTGATCATGGATATTGTGTTGACTTGACATGTTGGAACTTAGTATCATTTTGAGGTAATTTCTTCATTTCTTTAATTAGCTAGATAATTTCTATTTGACATCAATTTTTGCCTCTTGTTTTTGTCAAAAGAGCAAATGCTTGCTCATAGATGATAATTTCGACTTTTAAGAAGTATTTTCTTTAGGTATTTTTTTTCTTTTTCTTTAAAAATTTTTAGGGCATCAGAAACATTTAGGATTCTAGATATTCAGTGACAAGGTAGATTTTCCTTAATGGGCTGAAGCCTTAATAGAGGCCCTTTATTATAGGACTTAAACAACTAAACTTGACACACTTCTCGGATCAGTCTTAACAAATTAAGACGACACCATGAGAATCAAAATAAGCACGTCTTTAACTCTTCATATAAAGGGAATATAATATTTTAAACTATATAAAAAACATTCTCAGTGAAATGGTCACACCATATGCAATTAGCTAAATGGCCACATAACATCACATAAGGAAATTCCCAACTGCTAGATATTTGCAGGTACTACTCAAAATGATAATGGAAAAGCATTTAATACACTATAGGCACTGCAAGCCTTGCAATTGTTGCACAAAACAAAATTTTGAACTACTGATGTTTGATCTAAATAATGTATGCATCTTCAATTATCAGTAGACTACTTAAATCAGCTTTATATACGTCAGGCAAAATATTACAAAATAATGTGTGATAAGTTTGTTGACTTTTTTATTTTTATAATTTTGCATTATTTTGACTAGAGCTCGAAACGTGGAACAGAACTTTATAAACAACCGAAACTCCACAAGACCAACTGAAACCAAGACCTGGCTGAAGCACATTCACATATTTTTGTATAACTAATTAATATCGAATAAAACGCACATATTGAGTATGAATAATACGTACTGAAATAGATGTTTCAAAGACATATTTTACACTGTGGAATATGATATTCAACTCCTTTTAGCTAGTTCTTATCATGAAAAGATGTATATGGACATGCGTATGGTCCTGTGAAGGACCTGTATATATACAACTCAGCAAACAGAGAACAGAAGTTATTAACTGACATCACATTCATGGAAAGTTAAGTCCTCTTAAAAAGCCAGAATACAATAATAAAAAGTAAGCATAAGGTGCTGAACCCTTAAAATGAGAAAATGAAGAAATTTTTTTTAAGAGCTACAGCTGACTGATGTAGATAATAAATTTCAAGAGAAGATACCCTATAAATGATGCAATATCATTACCATCAAAATCATTCACATTGCAAGGAAAGCCTAGCTCATCTTCCAGATATTCGACTGTCAATTGGTT
Source organism: Calamus simplicifolius (assembly GCA_900491605.1). Classification (NCBI taxonomy): domain Eukaryota; kingdom Viridiplantae; phylum Streptophyta; class Magnoliopsida; order Arecales; family Arecaceae; genus Calamus; species Calamus simplicifolius. Next base: position 490,523 of record UESW01003974.1, on the reverse strand, counting down.
TCCCTTGGAGGGAGTAGTAGAATCTTCATTTGCTGGAATTGCAGCATCACTATTTTCATAAAAGTGATCATCCTCAAGACTTTTCATACCAGCTACCAACTTTCCTTCTTCGTCAGATAAGCCATCATCTGAAGACTTGCAGGAGCTGTTAGAATCATCTTCTACATCATTTAAAACATGTTGTGATCTTTTCCTCCCACTCATCCTTGCCATAGTGTATGTTTTTATTAGTTCACGAAAATCTTTCTCATATGATGATGCAGTAGTTCTACTATGTTTTACCTACAAATTGTGGAGAAAAAGTGTAAGAATGCATAGCATGATCTATAATTTTCTTGCCTTTTGAAAATTAAAACACAACAAGAAAGTTGCAGAAAGAATAGCTAATGAGAAAGATCAGGTGACTAGCAGTTTACTTACACACATGGCAAAATCAATACTTTCTATTATAATGCTTGCAATCCCTACCTCCATTCTTGTCTACACATGACATGACTAGCAGTTTACTTACACACATGACATATAATGCCAAAATCGATACTTTCTATTATAATGCTTGCAATCCCCACCTCCATTCTTGTTTACACATGTCATGACTAGCAGTTCACTTACACACATGGCATGCACCGCCAAAATCAATACGTATTATCACATTTAGCCCAAGATGTAGCCTTTTAAACACCATTTTCAGCTCATAAACGAGAGAAATAGCGTGATAGAATATTGAACCTGAAAATACCAAGGGGACTTCTACTTTGTCGGAATCAACATCATGAGTGGCAACTTACATTTCTCAAAGGAAACTTAAGCGGTAATTTACATTTTTCAAAGGAAACTTACTTATACCCATGCTAGTAATTTTTATTGACTTGTTAATAAGATATTGATCTTTAAAAAAGACTGTTATTAACAATTTTTTTTGTGAGAAAAGGATTATTTTCTGGATTAGTTGATTTGGTTTCTTTGAAGTGAAAAACAGACTAATGACTTTTTTCTTTCTTTGTAATTCAAAGTTAATGTTTGACCCTTAATTTGTAGAGATGGTATATATATTGCAAACATCTTTATGCTCCTAACATGTTCTGTTCATTAGAATCATCCAAGAATAATCTATATCGAGGTTTCAGTTTGTCTCAAACCTTACCGTTCTGCTTTCACCCTGACAGTTGCAGGATACTTCCATGGAAGGAAGAAAGCATTCACTAACCATCATACAAGGACTAAAATGTTATGACATACTGCAATATATTGTACCATACTAGCCATCTATCAGCATGATATTTGGGAGTATTTCATGTAATCTAGCCATTAGTTACTTTGTTTTGTAAGGCACCCTCAACTGCTATGTTAAATACTAGTTTGTCATTCAAAAACATATTTTTATGTGTTTTCTCATCATTTACATATGTACATACATATACATATAAGTATCAAGAGGTGGAGAAGGGGAATGTCCAAGTGGCAAACATAAATTGATGCCTTGATGGTGGGTGTATCTGGAAGGATCTCAATTTTGCACAGGTGTATGGTTTTTTTGGTATTTCAAGGAAAACCAATTTGCCCAAAGAATACATGTGTTACCAATTAAAAGTTAACATCGCACATTACAAGATATTAATAAACAAATATAGGGAATGGACCATTCTATGTTTTAGATGATTGAAGAGAAAAATGATTGGCTATTCAGAAAGTGAAAAAAATTGAAACTTACTGTAAATTGAAGATTTGGTCGGAAAAAGGAAGTCAGAACAATCTTTGTTTCCTTGGACATGTGCAATGATTTGATAATGTCTTCACGAACAGGTATTGTTGCAGTAGCAGTCAGTGCCATCAGTGGAATATCAAATTTTAGGAACTCTAAATTGCAGGTATTGAAGTTTTGTCTCAACACAGACAATTTCCTATCATACATAGAAAGAACCACTGTAAGATATTCAACATTGTTACTTCTCCAACCTAAGACACATGAGGGGGGGGGGGGGGGGGGGGGGGGGGGGAGTGTGTGCGGTGTGTGGAGATGTAATCATCCAAACAGTCAATTAAGCTATTAAGCAGGAGGTCAGACCTGTAGTCAGGTCGAAAATCATGGCCCCACTTGGAAACGCAATGAACTTCATCAATTGCAAATAGTGCAATCCCAGGATTTTCTGCAAGCCTTTTAAGTGGCTCCACAAGTCTGTATGAAGATAATCCCATGCTATCAGTGTAGACAAGAAAGGCCATACTAAGAGCATGAATCAGGAAAAAGGGATAAGGCTCCTACCTTAGTATTGTCTCAGGGCAACATATACTATGTTATATACACCAGCCATGGCTTTGCATAAAACACTTTTATCAGGTTGTCCAGATCCAAGGAAGCATGCTGATATCCCATGTTTTGATAGTTTTAAACACTGATCATGCATCAAACTAATCAAGGGTGAAATCACAATCACAATCTTCCTAGTCAATAATGCTGGAATTTGAAAGCAGAGAGACTTGCCTGCATAATCAGTAGCTGATTCAGATGCAAGATGATCATATATTAAACAGATTAAAAATTATATTAAGGATTATGAGTTTAATACAGTTGTAAAAGATACTGACTTTGTTTTCCAATAAAAAAAAAAAGGAAGAAAAGGAAGGTGAAATACCAGATCCTGTAGCGGCAAGAACTAGACAATCCCTGTGAGCTAACCAAGCCTCTAAAGCTTCCTTCTGGAAACCCTTCAAGGATGAAAATCCAAAATGCTTTTGCAAAATACTATTAACTTTGTTTTCGCAGTCCAGTTCAACTTCTTCACTATCAAAGTCGCAGAAACGTGAAATCTGTTCACTCCGAAAGCTTCCATTTTCTTGTGGCAACTCCTTTGACTCTATGGGAGGCACATGAGCTGGTATATCTTTTGAAAAGATTGGGATGCAAGCTCCAGATTAGAATTCATACAAACATCAGCAGCTTTCTGGTGATCTAAATTGCTAGGCCTTAATTTTTTCATTCCAGAAAAGGAAGCACCAGAAGCAGCAGTGTGGGAAATGTTTCTTTTTGTTTGACCAAATGGAGGAATGTGATCTGTTATGCTTGATTGTTTCATCCTATTTGTAGAATGTGATGGCATGACACCTTTTCCCAAAGAATGTCTTTGACTAGTGGAGCAAATAAAAGGACTTGACACCTGTCCATTTTCAGCCATTTTGCTAACACAAGAAGCATTAAAATGAATTCTACAGCATCATCAAGGCATGGACCTACAGCTTCTATAGCTTCTATAGCTTTTGCGAACTCAAAGCCCATATCAATTAATTCAGCAATGATGTGATCAGCACAAACATCATTCCCACCCATTACTGTAACAGTGTCACTTAGCAAAACTCAGGGCTCCTGAAATAAAGCCATCATTACAAACACCCTAGCCGGACATTGTGGTCTCTTTTGGACAACTTCATGTCACTGTGGAACAGTAATCAATGAATAGCTGAAAACAATTGCCACTCAAGATTAGACACTGAATCATGAGTTAAACAATTTAATAACAAAACACAAAAGCAGGGCACTTTAGCTAGCAATAGAGCTAGAGAATGCTGAGATTGTTTGGAGATGCCCGGGGACAAAGCTAAGAGACAGAAATATTTTAAAATTAATTGCCTACTGTCTGATAAATCTTAGATAGAGCAATTTATATAGTTTTCTTCAGCTTTCTCATGTTGCTACTTGCAAGCAAGGTTTCAATAATGCCAATATCACCAAATAGTGGACCTCATCTGAAACCATATTTTACCATTAAAAGAAATATACAGCCAATTTTTGGGAGCTCAGCCAATTATTTCTAGGTTTGGGAATAAAACAATGACTGCTATAATAGTAATGGAAAATTGTAGGGATGATAGTAGCATTATCTGGTCAAGCAACTGTTTGCTGACTAAAATAATTTTCTTAGCAGGACAAGAGGTTTGAAGTCACAAAGAATATTATTTTACATAGAGGAACAGTAAAAATTTGGAGTAATGGTTCTTATTTATTATTAAGTAGAAAATATATTATTTTATCTAGATGAGCAGTGGAAATGTAGAGTAACAACTCTTATTTATCATTAAATGACCATTATAAGAAAATAATAAAATGATCAAGTGATAGCTTATTTTTAATTTCCCTTGAATAGAACCCTCCAAAACCATTGTAATGGTTGTAATTTCTCTCATAAGCTACGAAGTTAAACCATGTTACTTGACATAGCTTACTCATCTTTGAGCCAATTATTTTGTGAAATAGAACTACTTTGCTGTTATCACCAGTTAATTCTTGTTACAACAGCTTGACAACCATATACCAAAACAACACAATCAATCAGGCCTCTCCAGCAAGATAAGAACATGACTGAAATCTCACACTTACAAATAACTTCTTAATGATCATGATTCTCAACTAATGGTATCCAAAAGGGTTACAGCGAATCTGGTGTTTTTATAAATACTGTTGAGAAAGTGTTCTTTTTCTTATATTATATTTGTACCCCTCGAAACATGAAAGCATTAATGTCCATCTGAAATTCTAAAACTTTCATATATGCCCTTAAAAACAGTCATGTTATTTTACCACTTAATTATTGTTATCTGCATTTAAAAAAGTAGTCTCATTCTCTCATGTTTCATTTCTGCATTTATCGTTGCTCTATTTTTCATAAAATTTTCCCCTATTTTTCATAAAATTTTCCCCTTTTTCCTTTCTTAGAATTAGCATGCATTGTATGACCCGTGGACTGTATAGAGACGTGCACGCACAGACACGTACAATGTTTTTACTCAAAATTCTCAAAAGTTATACATAACTTAAAAACAAGATACGATGAACATTTTTTTCTTCTTGTAGAGAAATAGACAAGGGATCTTTTAGGGGGATTTTTGTCTAATTAAAAATCCCAAACAAAATTATTCTGATTTTTAAAAAAAGGACGAAAACGAACTGCATGAGCTGGACGGTTTTCTTGTCCGACCACCGAACGCGACCAAGGGATTGACGGATCCCGCCAGGGGGGTGGGGGTGCGCGAACTGGGATAGGGGCGAAGGCGGAGAGGCAACGAAAAGGGATTGGGGGAGTGGCGAAGGGATCGGGTAGGGCCCGAGCCACGAAGCGACGGATCGCCGGCCCGATTAGGGTTCCAGAGAGGATGTGGCAGCGACCGGCGGTAAATCTTAGGGTAGAGAAAGAGACGGAGCACGTACCTCGGTTCTTGGCTTCTCGTTACGTTTCCTTTTGCGGAGCGGGTTAGGGGCGGGGAGGGTTCATTGAGAATTTAAACTGGATGAGGAGAGGGACTGAGGGAGCAAGGGAACCATCCGGAGCCGACTTGGTTTACCATTTAAATTGCTAACTTGTGTTGATAAATCTAGACATTTTATGGATAAAAATGAGTTATTTCTAATTTACTGATATGCTAATATTAATAGTTTTTAAATTGAGAACCAATCTTAGGCTGTGTTTGATAGCTTTTTGGTTATCCCTGAATAAATGTATAGGATTGGCTATTCCTGAATAAATGTACAGGATAGCATTTATCCAGGGGATAGCTAAGGGGATAAGCACATTTTTAAAATTACTACTATGCCATCAAGGGATAACTTTAGTTATTCTTGGGTTCCCTAGAGAATAAGTTTAGGGGATAACCCATGTTTAAACATGGGTTATCCCCTCTGGTTAAACTTTTCAGCACTATCCCCTGTAGCTATAGCATTTGGGGATAAGAAGGGATATCTAGGGGATATTTTCCCTTATCCATCATATCAAACACAGCCTTATTGATTATGATTTATATAATTTAAAATAAATATAAATCATAAATCATAAATTTTAATTTTTAGAATGCAGTAAATATGGTTTATATAAGTTCAAGTGTTAATTGTTGTGTCTTGGTTATACATAAATTAAAGCTCACATAACACATGATTTTTTTATTTTTGAATTCATTTTAATGTAGATCATGATCAAAAGAGTAAATTTTTTATTTGAATAATGCCTCATGAAAAGAACTTAAGTTAAGCAGATTGTCCGTTTCGTTTTTATTGGTTTTAAGGTGAACCCATAATGCCCGTTGCTGACTAACGTATTGCAAAGTGTTAGCATCAAAATGTCACAACTTATATACTTCAATATAGCTAAATTAGGGTTTATATCAGTGTTTTCATCTCTTCTTAACAACCTGTTTGATTTTTGATGTTGCATCCCTAATTTGAGTCAGGTATGCTTTGTTATTGGATTAATGTTACCACAATGAAGAATAAAAATTTGTCATTATAACTTCCTCTACCTGATATGACTGATCCCAACGTCGTCAGAAAAGGTAACGGCAGTCATCGTCACCCCCTCACCCCCGGCACCCCCTCGGGGTCGGGGGTAGGGTCATCATTCTTTAACCCCGGGGCCCCCACCGGTCCCGGGGTACATCGTCATCCCCTCACCCCCGGCACCCCTCGGGGTCGGGGGTAGGGTCATCATTCTTTAACCCCGGGGCCCCCACCGGTCCCGGGGTACATCGTCATCCCCTCACCCCCGGCACCCCCTCGGGGTCGGGGGTAGGGTCATCATTCTTTAACCCCGGGGCCCCCACCGGTCCCGGGGTACATCGTCATCCCCTCACCCCCGGCACCCCCTCGGGGTCGGGGGTAGGGTCATCATCTTTAACCCCGGGGCCCCCACCGGTCCCGGGGTACATCGTCATCCCCCTCACCCCCGGCACCCCCTCGGGGTCGGGGGTAGGGTCATCATTCTTTAACCCCGGGGCCCCCACCGGTCCCGGGGTACATCGTCATCCCTCACCCCCGGCACCCCCTCGGGGTCGGGGGTAGGGTCATCATTCTTTAACCCCGGGGCCCCCACCGGTCCCGGGGTACATCGTCATCCCTCACCCCCGGCACCCCCTCGGGGTCGGGGGTAGGGTCATCATTCTTTAACCCCGGGGCCCCCACCGGTCCCGGGGTACATCGTCATCCCCTCACCCCCGGCACCCCCTCGGGGTCGGGGGTAGGGTCATCATTCTTTAACCCCGGGGCCCCCACCGGTCCCGGGGTACATCGTCATCCCCTCACCCCCGGCACCCCCTCGGGGTCGGGGGTAGGGTCATCATTCTTTAACCCCGGGGCCCCCACCGGTCCCGGGGTGCATCGTCATCCCACCCCCGGCACCCCCTCGGGGTCGGGGGTAGGGTCATCATTCCTTAACCCCGGGGCCCCCACCGGTCCCGGGGTGCATCGTCATTCCCTCACCCCCGGCACCCCCTCGGGGTCGGGGGTGGGTCATCATTTCTTAACCCGGGGCCCCCACCAGTCCCGGGGTGTGTCATCGTTCCCCATCCCCGATATCCCTTCGGGGTGGGGTCATCTGCAATCAACATGCGATCTGGCTGCCAAGAAACGCGGCAACCTTCAGGTTGCACGGTGCTCGCATATAATTTCCAGTACATGACCATACCTTGCCGCAGAATACCGTTCGGTACTTCCGTGATTGTGCCCTGTTACGGAGGGCCATGCCTCATAACGAGGTTTGGCGCGTTGCATGCCCCTGTACATGACCATATCTTGCTACGGCGTACGGCATGCTACTACTTGCAGCTATACTCTGTCCCATCAGCCGGCGGCGCGCACTGCCTACCTTCGCGACCGCTGGACACGTGTGATATCACATCAACAGAGGTACAGGGGATGTCTCCGGCAAATGTAGCTGCGGTACGAAAGCAATCTCCCCTAGACGAAAGGTGAGGTATTAGGACAACTATAAGAGCAGGGGAATGCGCGGTAAGTGGGATCCGAACTCTGGTTTTTCTGAGCTTTCTTCCTCCCTGCAAAAACCCTAACTGCCTCAGCTTCTTTTCGCTGGAGTGGTTCCTTGTCTGAACCCAAGCCACTAACTTGATCGTCGGAGGGTCCCCACCGGTGCCACCGGTCCCCGGGGACTTTTCTTGCAGGATTTCCCGGAGCGAGACGTCCGTTTCCCCGACGTTCGAAGGAGGTGACTTGGCGTCATCAGATTGGCGCGCCAGGAGGGGGAGTGCAAGAAAGACATCGAACCAGCGGCCTTCTCTTCTTTCTCTTGTCTTCAAGACTTTGAAGCCATGGTGACTACTCGAACAAAGGGAGCTTCAGCCGGTCGCGCTGGGGGGCAGCGCTGCGGGGCTGGTCCACCCGCGGAGGCCCCCCCGGCTCTTGTATCCTGTTTCCCAGAGCCTCCGAATCTCCAGGGGGCAGGGCCTTCTGCTCCGCAGAATGACGCCCCTGCGTCTGCTCACAGCCACTTCAAGAAGATCGATTCGCTGCCCTGGCCACCCAGGTCCAGTCGCTGGCGGCGGTGGTCAAAGGCATGCAGCAGCAGCAGCAAGCCTTGCGGCAACCGGAGCCGAACCCGTCTGTCCCTGGAGTGATGCAGCCTAGCCAGCACTCCTCCCGCCGGAGGTCGCCGGTCCCTGCAGAGCATCACGCCGATCCCCGCCAAGCCGCATCCCGCGAGGCATCCAAAAGGCCCCGGTCTCCCTCTCGCCACGCCAGCGTCTCTCCTAAGCGGCGGCACGGAAAGGAGGCGGAGCGCACGCGCCGGCATCGCCGCCCCCGCTCTTCTTCTGAGTCTTCGGGGGAGGGCTCCTTTGATGGCCGGATGCCTCGTCGAGCTGAGCGTCGACTCGAGGAGTGCAACCAGAAGCTGGAGGAGCTCAGCCGTCGGATCACTCACCTGCCGGAGACTGATTATGACAGTCGGCCTCCTCTGTCTCGCCGCATCATGGAAGAGCCTATCTCTACCAGGTTCCGCCTTCCTCAACTGGACCCATACGACGGGACCACGGACCCCCTAGACCATTTGGAGAGCTATAAGGTGCTTATGCAAGTTCAGGGGGCTGACTCGCTCATGTGTGTTGCTTTCCCGGCTACCTTGAAAAAAGCTGCCCGGGCCTGGTATTCACGTCTGCCGCCGCGAAGCATCGACTCCTTTCCGCCAGTTGGAGAGGGCTTTTCTGGCCCACTTTGACGCCTGCCGGAAGATCCCGAGGGTGGCAGACAGTCTGTTTGCCGTCCAGCAGAAGAATGGCGAGTCTCTGCGAGACTACGTCGCCCGGTTCAAGGAGGCCGCCTTGGAAGTCTACAACCTGGAGGACTCGGTGGCAACCCTGGCTTTGAAGCGGGGGCTTCGCCCTTCTCGCTTCGCATACTCCCTGGACAAAAAGCCGCCGGGTTCCTACTCCGAACTTCTGATCCGCGCCCAGAAGTACATCCGGGCGGACGAAGCTGACTTTTCCCGGCGTGAAGCCGGCGGGAGTATACCCCGGAAGCCAACCCAGCCAGAACCTGCGGAAGCCCGCCCCAGGAGGCCCGAGCCTCCTCGCCGACCAGACAACCGTCCTCGACCTCCTGCACCGAGAGACGGGCCTTACACTCCGTTGCTTGCTCCAATATCCCAGATCCTGCTCGAGATCGAAGGGGAGCCCTATCTGCAACGCCCTCCTCCCATCAACCCGAAGATTCCCCGGAACAAAAATCTCTACTGCCGCTACCACCGGGACCATGGCACAACACCGACGACTGCCGACAGCTGAAGAAAGCCATTGAAGACCTCATTCAACAAGGCCACCTGAGGAAGTTCGTCCAAAGGAACAACCCAGGAGCTCCTGGCCCGTCAGCGCCTGCACCGCCGGTGATTGATAACACCCCGACGGAGAAGACAGTAGCGATGATTTCCTGGGGGGCAGGAGGCCCGCCGAAGAGACCAAGGGGGGAAGGAGTGGAGGCTGTAATTCCTTTTTTCGAAGAGGACTTGGAGGGGGTTGTAAATAAAGATGATGATAGCGTCGTCGTATCCATGACGATTGCTAAACATCCTGTAAAACGAATCTTAGTCGACAGTGGAAGCTCCGTAGATGTTTTGAACTACGACGCCTTTGTTCGCATGAACCTGTCGCATGATCTACTTCGGCCTGTCGTCACGCCTTTGATGGGATTCACAGGAGATTCTGTGAGGGTCGAGGGGAAATTACTCTTCCCGTAACAGCTGGAACGGCTCCGTGCCAGAGCACTGTCTTTATAAAATTCTTGGTAGTCCGTGTGCCCCTGGCGTACAACGCGATTCTTGGGAGGCCCGGGCTCAACCTCTTGGATGCCGTCATTTCCACCAAGCGGCTCCTGGTGAGGTTCCCAACCACCAGCGGGATCGGCGAGATGCGAGGAGAGCGGGACCTGCCGGCGCCATGCTATCACTTGGCCCCCAGTCCCCAGGGGGCAGCGCTTGCACCACCATCAGCATCGACATCAGAGACCCTTGACCCACGAGACTTGGAGAGGAGGGGGGAACCGGCCGAGCAGCTGCTCACTTTCCCCCTCGGGGAGGACCCCATGCAGACGATCCGCGTCGGAGCCTCACTCCCGGACGAAGCTCGCGACCGGCTCCTAGCCTTTCTGCGGGCCAACGCCGACGTCTTCGCATGGTCAGCATCCGACATGCCCGGGATCCCGGAGGAGGTGATTACACATCAGCTCAACATCCGACCGGAGTGCCGGCCTATCAGGCAGAAGAAAAGGAGTTTTGCCCCGGACCGACAGAAGGCTGTTGATGAGGAGGTGCGGAAGCTGTTGGCGGCTGGCCACATCCGCGAGGTGCGCTACCCCGACTGGTTGGCGAATGTCGTGATGGTTCGGAAGGCCAGTGGAAGCTGGAGAATGTGCGTGGACTTCACCGACCTCAATAAGGCGTGCCCCAAAGACAGCTTCCCGCTCCCCCGAATCGACCAGCTGGTAGACGCCACCTCCGGGCATGGGACGCTCAGTTTCATGGATGCGTTTTCGGGGTATAATCAAATCAAGATGAGCTCAGCAGACGAAGAAGCAACCTCCTTTGTCACAGAGAGGGGGATCTACTGTTACAGGGTGATGCCTTTCGGACTGAAAAACGCCGGGGCCACTTACCAAAGACTAATGAACAAGGTTTTTGAGAATCAATTGGGGCGCAACATGGAGGTATATGTGGATGACATGCTGACCAAGAGTGCCCATGCAGAAGACCATGTAGCAGATCTCGAGGAGACTTTCAGCAACCTGCGTCGGTACCGGATGAAACTCAACCCTCACAAATGCGCCTTCGGAGTAGCGGCTGGCAAGTTCCTGGGTTCATGGTGACCCAGCGCGGGATCGAGGCCAACCCCGACAAGATCAGAGCCATCCTGGAGATGCGGCCTCCGGTCAGCAAGAAGGAGGTGCAGCGCCTGACGGGAGGGTGGCAGCCTTGAGTCGTTTCATGTCAAGGTCGGCGGAGAGGTGCCTACCCTTTTTCAAGGCGCTGCGCAAGATCAACGGCTTCGAATGGACGAAGAGTGCCAGGGCTCCTTCGAAGACTTGAAGCAGTTTCTCTCTACTCCTCCGCTACTGTCCAAGCCTGAAAATGGAGAGGAGCTCTTTTTATCTGGCCGCCTCCCCCGAGGCTGTTAGCTCCGTGCTTGTGCGCACGGATACCGGCGGAGCCCAGAAGCCCATCTATTATACCAGCAAGGTGCTCCATGACGCTGAGACCAGGTATTCAAAAACCGAGAAGATTATCTTCGCCTTGGTGGTTTCTACTCAGCGCCTTCGGCCTTACTTTCAAGCCCATCCCATCGTGGTGCTCACGGACCAGCCCCTGCGAGCTATTCTGTCTCGCCCCGACACCTCCGGCCGGCTGGCTAAATGGGCCATCAAGCTAAGTGAGTTCGACCTGTCCATCCGGCCAAGACCAGCCATGAAGTCCCAGGTGTTGGCGGATTTCTTAGTTGAGTGCTCCTGGACAGAGAAGGACGTGGAGGAGGAGCGACCGGAGAAGCCAAGGGATTCTCCTTCACCTGGAGAGACGGAGGATTGGATCCTGCATGTAGATGGAGCGGCGAACTCTCAAGGGAGTGGAGCCGGACTCATTCTCGCAAGCCCGGAGGGAGACGTGTGGAGTACGCTCTCAGATTCCAGTTCCCGGCGACCAATAACCAGGCGGAGTACGAAGCCCTGCTGGCGGGGATGAGGCTAGCCAAGGAGCTGGGCGCGGGGCGCTTAAGGGCCTTCACGGACTCTCAACTCATTTCTGGACAAGTCGCCGGGGAGTACGAGGCTAGGGACCCCACCATGTCCCGCTACTTGAGCAAGGTGCAGTCCCAGGCGTCTCATTTCTCTTATTTTCGTGTCAGCTATATCCCCAGAGCGGAGAATGCCAGGGCTGACGCGCTGTCTCGTTTGGCCACTTCGGTCGACGGGACGTTGGGAAGAACGTATGTGGAGCACCTACAAGTCCCAAGCTTGAGGCCACGGATGAAGCATTGCCGGTGCAGCAGGAGCCCTCCTGGATGGACCCCTACGTTCGGTACTTGACTGACGGCACTCTCCCGGAGGACCCCGCTGAGGCCAAGCTGCTCAAACGAAGGGCCCCGAGGTTCTTGATGATGGACGGGAAGCTTTATCGGAGATCCTTCTCATATCCGGTCCTTAGGTGTGTGGGGCCAGCAGAATCAGATTATATCCTTAGGGAGATCCACGAGGGTGTATGCGGGAGTCACCTGGGGGGCAGAGCCCTAGCATACAAGGCCCTACGCCAAGGGTATTTCTGGTTGACAATGAAGGAGGACGCGGCCGAGCTTGTCAAGAAGTGTGATAGCTGCCAACGTCATGCCAATATTCAGCGACAGCCACCTCTCACCTAACTCCTCTGGTGGCACCCTGGCCTTTCGCCCAGTGGGGTATGGATATCTTAGGTCCATTTCCCCCGGCCTCCGGGCAGCGGAAGTTTCTCCTGGTGGCGGTGGATCACTTCACCAAGTGGGTTGAAGCTGAGGCTCTGGCCAAAATTACCGAGAGTAAAGTGAGATCTTTCTTCTGGAAGTCAATCATATGTCGGTTTGGGCTGCCACGCACTCTAGTCACTGATAATGGCCGGCAGTTTGACAACGCACCTTTCCGGGAGTTCTGCTCCGAGCTGGGCATCTGTCAGAGGTTCACCTCCGTCGGGCATCCTCAAACCAACGGGGCAGCTGAAGTGACTAACCGGATCATCCTCCAGGGGCTAAAGACTCGACTGGATGGCTGCAAGGGACGATGGGTAGAAGAACTCTCCAACGTGCTATGGGCTTATCATACAACGCCACGAACTCCCACTGGCGAAACGCCATTCAGCTTGGTCTTTGGTTCTGAGGCCGTCATTCCTGTGGAGATCGGCGCGCCCAGCCCTCGGGTAGAAGCCTACAGTGAGAAGATAACCCTGACCAACTGCGAGCCAACCTCGACCTGGTGGAGGAAGTGCGGGACAGAGCGCGGCTTCGAATGGCAGCCTATCGGCAGCGGGCTGCGAAATACTACAACGCACGCGTGCGCCCCCGGACGTTCCTACCAGGAGATCTAGTCCTCCGACGGGCAGAGATCTCAAAGCCAACTGAGGGAGGCAAGCTGGCCCCTAACTGGGAGGGGCCTTACCGGATCACCGAGACGCTCCACCACGGGGCTTATAAAGTTGAAGACCTTGACGGGACACCACTTCCTAGGACGTGGAATGCGGATAACCTCCGCCGGTATTACCAGTAATGTATCCCTCCTTTCGCATTAAACATCATCCTCATGTTTGTTTGGGTGTTCACCCCTTATTCAATGCTAACGAGATTCAATTCTAGTTATCTGAATCTTCTCAAAGCCCGGCACCCCGTCGGCACCAAAGCCCTGCACCAGCCAGGCATAAAGCCCAGTGTACCACTGGCAGAGCGTGTACCACCGGCTCTCAACAACAAAAGCCCGGCCCCGTCGGCACCAAAGCCCTGCACCAGCCAGGCATAAAGCCCAGTGTACCACTGGCAGAGCGGTGTACCACCGGCTCTCAACAACAAAAGCCCGGCCCCGTCGGCACCAAAGCCCTGCACCAGCCAGGCATAAAGCCCAGTGTACCACTGGCAGAGCGGTGTACCACCGGCTCTCAACAACAAAAGCCGGCCCCGTCGGCACCAAAGCCCTGCACCAGCCAGGCATAAAGCCCAGTGTACCACTGGCAGAGCGGTGTACCACCGGCTCTCAACAACAAAAGCCCGGCCCCGTCGGCACCAAAGCCCTGCACCAGCCAGGCATAAAGCCCAGTGTACCACTGGCAGAGCGGTGTACCACCGGCTCTCAACAACAAAAGCCCGGCCCCGTCGGCACCAAAGCCCTGCACCAGCCAGGCATAAAGCCCAGTGTACCACTGGCAGAGCGGTGTACCACCGGCTCTCAACAACAAAAGCCCGGCCCCGTCGGCACCAAAGCCCTGCACCAGCCAGGCATAAAGCCCAGTGTACCACTGGCAGAGCGGTGTACCACCGGCTCTCAACAACAAAAGCCCGGCCCCGTCGGCACCAAAGCCCTGCACCAGCCAGGCATAAAGCCCAGTGTACCACTGGCAGAGCGGTGTACCACGGCTCTCAACAACAAAAGCCCGGCACCCCGTCGGCACCAAAGCCCTGCACCAGCCAGGCATAAAGCCCAGTGTACCACTGGCAGAGCGGTGTACCACCGGCTCTCAACAACAAAAGCCCGGCACCCCGTCGGCACCAAAGCCCTGCACCAGCCAGCAAAAGCCTCAAGGCCCTGTGCCAATCAGGCATAAAACCCGGCCAACCGCTGGCGGAGCAGTGCACCGACGATTCTTCACAGCCAAGATTCAACCCTACCTAGCTCTAGTCCACGGGTCCATGTAACTAAGACGGAGTGGCGCAGGTGGGAAGGTGTCCCTCGGAATCGTCGAGACAAACAAGAATCGTGGGGCCACGTATCAATTGATGAAGTTAACAATAATACGAAGATCATCATGAAAAAAGTATTTTCATTAACTGGGAACTACAAAACCCCGACGTAGTCGGGCTTACAAAAGAAAGAAAAGAAAAGCAAAGTCGCGGACGCAGACTCATGGCTCTGCCGGTGCGGGCTCATCATCGGAGGAAGTCTGGTCTGACAATTCGATCTCCAGGGCCCGGGGGAAATTCAAATCCCTGGCCACCCTCTCCTTAGCATGCTGGAACCCGTCGAGGTATACAGCGGCCGAAGCTTCGGCCAGGTCATCTGCGAAACGCTCGGATGCCTTGTACTCTTCAACAAGTCCAGCAGCCCGAGCCTTCTCCGCAGCAAGGGCCTCCGCCGTGGTTTTTTCAGCCTCCCGAGCCTGGTTTATCTCCTCTCGGCGCGGCTCAACTCTTCCTCACGACGGCAGGTCTCCTCCCTTGCCACTCTAGCTTCCTCCGCCGCCGCACCCGCTCGGTCCTCGGCCTCCTGGAGCGCTGAGGTCAACTCAGAGATGTGCATATCCCTGGCCATGACCGCGCTCTCAGCCTCCGCCATCTGAGAGAGCGCCGCGCGCGCGCGATTGGCCTCCATTTCCGCCCGGCTCACGGCGGCCCTCACCTCGCTTGCACAGGCGCCTTTGACCGCTTCCAGCGCCTTTTCTGCCTTTTCCGCGCGGCGCTGGGCCTCCTCGGCCTCCTTCTGCGTCTCCCGCAGAACCTTTTTCCCCCCGTGGATAACCTCCCTGGCGGCCCTCAGGGAGTGGGCGATCTGCACACAGGCCCAGGTCAACAGAGTACATATATGTATGTAGAAACAGTAAGGGGAAGGGAACGAGAAAATCGCTTACCTTGACCACTGCGGCGTAGAGTCTCGGAAAAATGCGCCCGCCCCCATATGGCTGAGATCTTCTATAATCCTGAGATCAAAAACCGGACCCAGGGCCTGCTCGGCCCAGCGGCCGTCGTCCAAGGAGTCCCGAGGCGGCCTGGGCGCGCCCTCGCCTCCCTCCGCCGTCCTGAGGTCCCCGGCTCTATGCGCGACCACTCCCGAGTGGCCCTTCGGGGGATGGGCTCGCGGGGCCAGATGGTCCCTCGCCCCAGTCCTGGCGGCGTCTGATGGGGTCGCTCTCTCGGGGCCGGGAACTCCCCGGTTGGCACACGCGCCCCACTTCTGGTTCCTCGGGTGGCTCCCGCAGCCACCCCCACTTCTGGTTCCTCGGCGGTGGCTCCTGCAGTCGCCCCCACCTCTGGTGGAGTGTCGGCCGTAAGGTCGACCTCCGGTACAGCCGGGGCATGTGACGGAGCCGGGGGTGGGACTGGTGCCGGGAGGGAGGCCCGGACCACCAGGCGTTTCGGGGCCGGAGCCCGCTGGTCCCTGGGCGGCCCTTCTCGGGCCCTTTTCTTAGCAGCCTTTACCACTTCGCGGTCGGGATCTTCATTGCTGCATGACATAAGTTAGATTTTCAGAATGGTAAAAAAAAAAAAAAAAGGGGGAAAAAGAAAAGCAGAATTCCTGACTAAGTATGGAGAATTTACCCCGCTGGGAGATGAGACCCGCCAACTCAAAGTTGTCCTCCGCTAACAGCAGGGTGTACCGGGGGATCTCGGCGGTCAGCAATACCCCCATCGCCTCCCGGTCCCCAGGATGAACAGCCGCGGCGTTCCCTCGGAGGTCGGGGTCCCCCCACCGGGGCCGGACTTGGTCGATATTGCAAAAAAGAAACGGGGTTTCCACCCCTTGATTGACGAAGGCAAAAGAAGCTTAAGGACCCTGTTGGGTCGGGGCTGGAATAGCCACCACCCTTTTTGGGCCGGAGGGAGTAGAAATTGCAAACAAACTGATCCTGGGAGTAATGCCTAGGCGATGACAGAGAATAACAAAGGCGCTAATCACCCGGCAGGAGTTTGGGACTAGTTGAGAAGGAGTCAAAGAATAGAAATCAAGCAGGCGGACAAAGAAGGGATGAAAGGGAGGGCGGAGACCTGCCTGCAGGCAGATCTCATAAAGAGCTACTCGACCGGGTCGGGAGGAGATGACCCGGTCGTCAGGTGTTGGTAGGAATAACTCGACCTCCCGAGGGATCCTGTAGCGGGCCCGGATCCTTTCCAGGTCCAGTCGCTTCAGGACGGAGGCTGTCCCCTCTGGGGACTCCTCCACCCTCGATGAGGTCCCGGCCCTCGACCGGTGGCCCCTTGATGGGGCCCCACCGGTGGCCCGTCGCCGGGCCAGAGGGATGTGGTCCTCCGAATCAGAGGACCACTCGATGGGAGGAGAAGGAGAAGGAGTCTGAGGCCTCACAGAAGGAGGACGGTCCTCAGAACCGCCCTCCGAGGTCCAAGAAGGTGAACTCATGAATAAAGAGAATTAAGACGAAAGGGCTGACCTGGAAGAGCAAAGAAAGCTGGGCACGAGCTCGCAGGTTGAAGGAACGCTGGGGAACAGAAGGAAGAAGATGATGGCGATGGGGCGTCAGCCCGCCTCCTTTGGCTAGCTTTATCGAGTTTTCAAAATATCCCGCCATGTCTCGTCAGCCACGCGGCTTCTTGCCATACGCCGGTTCGCCTCGAGGATCACCCCGGCGCGTGGTGCGGCACGCCCCCGGCCAGCGATGGGACCTTGCTGACGTCGCCGTAATGAGAGGAAATGATGATACGCCTTTTCGCGCAGATTCCGAAGAGCTCGTCTTCATTTTCGAGGGCGATCATGGCTGGCGCGGTGTACGGGGGCCGTCTCCTTACATTCCCCGCACCGTCCGCATAGAACTCAAGGGTAGGGATCAGCCACGTGGAGAACGCCCCTTGAGCCTCAGCGGTGGGACCCGCTTCGCCCCAGGGGCGAGGGGGCATCTGATATGACTGATCCCAACGTCGTCAGAAAAGGTAACGGCAGTCATCGTCATCCCCTCACCCCCGGCACCCCCTCGGGGTCGGGGGTAGGGTCATCATTCTTTAACCCCGGGGCCCCCACCGGTCCCGGGGTACATCGTCATCCCCTCACCCCCGGCACCCCCTCGGGGTCGGGGGTAGGGTCATCATTCTTTAACCCCGGGGCCCCCACCGGTCCCGGGGTACATCGTCATCCCCTCACCCCCGGCACCCCCTCGGGGTCGGGGGTAGGGTCATCATTCTTTAACCCCGGGGCCCCCACCGGTCCCGGGGTACATCGTCATCCCCTCACCCCCGGCACCCCTCGGGGTCGGGGGTAGGGTCATCATTCTTTAACCCCGGGGCCCCCACGGTCCCGGGGTCATCGTCATCCCCTCACCCCCGGCACCCCCTCGGGGTCGGGGGTAGGGTCATCATTCTTTAACCCCGGGGCCCCCACCGGTCCCGGGGTGCATCGTCATCCCCCTCACCCCGGCACCCCCTCGGGGTCGGGGGTAGGGTCATCATTCTTTAACCCCGGGGCCCCCACCGGTCCCGGGGTACATCGTCATCCCCTCACCCCCGGCACCCCTCGGGGTCGGGGGTAGGGTCATCATTCTTTAACCCCGGGGCCCCCACCGGTCCCGGGGTACATCGTCATCCCTCACCCCCGGCACCCCCTCGGGGTCGGGGGTAGGGTCATCATTCTTTAACCCCGGGGCCCCCACCGGTCCCGGGGTACATCGTCATCCCTCACCCCGGCACCCCCTCGGGGTCGGGGGTAGGGTCATCATTCTTTAACCCCGGGGCCCCCACCGGTCCCGGGGTACATCGTCATCCCCTCACCCCCGGCACCCCCTCGGGGTCGGGGGTAGGGTCATCATTCTTTAACCCCGGGGCCCCCACCGGTCCCGGGGTACATCGTCATCCCCTCACCCCCGGCACCCCCTCGGGGTCGGGGGTAGGGTCATCATTCTTTAACCCCGGGGCCCCCACCGGTCCCGGGGTGCATCGTCATCCCCACCCCCGGCACCCCCTCGGGGTCGGGGTAGGGTCATCATTCCTTAACCCCGGGGCCCCCCGGTCCCGGGGTGCATCGTCATTCCCTCACCCCCGGCACCCCCTCGGGGTCGGGGGTGAGGTCATCATTTCTTAACCCGGGGCCCCCACCAGTCCCGGGGTGTGTCATCGTTCCCCATCCCCGATATCCCTTCGGGGTGGGGTCATCTGCAATCAACATGCGATCTGGCTGCCAAGAAACGCGGCAACCTTCAGGTTGCACGGTGCGCGCACATAATTTCCAGTACATGACCATACCTTGCCGCAGAATACCGTTCGGTACTTCCGTGATTGTGCCCTGTTACGGAGGGCCATGCCTCATAACGAGGTTTGGCGCGTTGCATGCCCCTGTACATGACCATATCTTGCTACGGCGTACGGCATGCTACTACTTGCAGCTATACTCTGTCCCATCAGCCGGCGGCGCGCACTGCCTACCTTCGCGACCGCTGGACACGTGTGATATCACATCAACATGAAGTACAGGGGATGTCTCCGGCAAATGTAGCTGCGGTACGAAGGCAATCTCCCCTAGACGAAAGGTGAGGTATTAGGACAACTATAAGAGCAGGGGAATGCGCGGTAAGTGGGATCCGAACTCTGGTTTTTCTGGGCTTTCTTCCTCCCTGCAAAAACCCTAACTGCTTCAGCTTCTTTTCGCTGGAGTGGTTCCTTGTCTGAACCCAAGCCACTAACTTGATCGTCGGAGGGTCCCCACCGGTGCCATCGGTCCCTGGGGACTTTTCTTGCAGGATTTCCCGGAGCGAGACGTCCGTTTTCCCGACGTTCGAAGGAGGTGACTTGGCGTCATCACTACCTTTTATGCACTTGCAATGATATTTGAATGCTTGATTTAGAATCACAGTAGCTTAGCACCATTACATTGTCATCTGGCAAAGAAGCTTTAGAACTTGTTATTTGAGACACAAAAATACCAGTACAAACATTAGATATTATTTTCCGAATGGCATCATGCGTGGGATTTGAGGAACACTAGCACAGTCTATGTTTGACCAACAACGATCAAATTTTAATTTTAAAATTAATTGAGATCAGCTGCATGATTTTTTTTTTTTTTTTTTGATCCATTTAATCTTATCCAGAAAATTAGAATATTTTTAACAAACCTGTGGTAATATTGACTCCCTTCATAAGAAAAAACAGAGAAGCTAACAAAAGCAAAACCTATGCAAGTGAATGTTAACCTCTTTTCTGCGTGTAGTGAATGACACAATAAACAAATTATTAGATGCAATATTTGAAGCCATATGGATTATGACAACAAAATAAATGGATGCTGCTATAACCATCTCACAACCCTGGATGATATTTACTTCTGTGTAAAAATTAGTGCCTTGCTCGACCAGCAAAGATTAATTACATTCTTCACTCCTTTTACAACACTATTTTGCCAACCACATACCATTTTTCTGAAGAGAACTGTATTCTTTACAATCTCCACAATGGGGCAATCACGAACCCAAAGAAAACATAGTTCTTATGAGCTGCAATGCTCCATAAATTTAACAAATATTTGCCTCCCAAATTAGTTGGGGAAGAAACTAGAAAAACAATATGGAGGCTGCAACACATGCCAATGAAAGCTGCACATATCCTGTCCAGTTAATCTTTGACTTATCCTAAACAATTTTCTGTTCAACCCTTTCAATGTGAGACTCCACTTGGAAACATTGTAGAAAGATTGAAGTCGCTTTGAATCATATTCAGCGGCTTTATAGGATGACTTAAATTACAGTCATAATTCTTACACGCCCCACTGGTCTTGAATTCAATTGTTCAGACAGATCCCATGAGATTCACACAACTAGGCTTTATTCTAAAGCTGCAGGTATATATGGCCTCATGAACTTGCATGATTTTTTTTTTAAAAAAAAAAATTTCCAGTCATCAGGACATGGAGAATGAAAATTTTTTTGATGATGCATTCGTTTACCAAAAATCCAGAAATTTTCTCTTTTTTTTTTCTCTTTTATGCAGCTCAATGTGGGTCTTCGGAACAAGGCTGTATTGAGGAAATGAATTTTATTATTAACAGATGGATCACTTCTTCTCTGGCAGCTTCCCCAGTAATTCAGGGATTATCTCAAATAAATCAGCAACAAGCCCATAATCTGCCACCATCAATTCAACAAATCACAATTGATATTGGATATGATATATTCTGTCATCAAAATATATATCAGACTAATAAACAAGATAGCACGATGCAGGGAATTGCTTGATTTCTCATTGTCCATTCTCTTTTCACAAATCACTCATTGCAGAAACTAGTGGAGACAATGAAATGAGTATGATTTTGGCATACAAGGGAACATTTCTCATCATTGCTTGGATAACAGTATCTAGTCCAGCCTTATTCCCACAAAAATGATCACCTTTCATGAAGACTACTCTAAATGACCCACTTTACCACTGAATTCAAGATGTCACCCGTTCCCCATAACAATGGTAATATCAAGAGGAGAGCCAGTCGTAAAACATTATCAAACTTCGTATACAAACTGTAAACCTACCTTATTAATTACATGATATAAGTTCATAAAGCAACCATCCAAGGTTCCCAAAGAGGTTACCATGTACCATCAGAGTGATGAAAAATTTCAACATATTCCTTGAATGGCTACATATTGCATTCTGGCAATACCTATAATGAAGGAAACATCATCTTTCATGAACTAGGGAGACTTCAGAATCCTAGTGTTGTTGTTCATTTCCACCAAAAGGTTCACCAAGTCCCTTACAAAATGAGACCCTCAACTTACAACTCGTCTAGACTAGACTATGAATGGTGGTTTTATGATTGAATTTGGTCCAAGTAACTTGGTGGCTTGTTTAACTGTCTTGTTGCCAGGAGCCCCCTTCCTGCTATTTAAAACAATATTTTGGACGACTATGCAAGTGGACTCCCACTAGAAATCTAAGCAGTGAAAGTCACCTGAAATATCGGTGCATCTGCATCTTTGTTTACTTGGGCCATGACTGTTAAACCAACTCTCACACTTGCGTTGATATTCTTTCATTAATCAGTCATCTATGATGAGTGTAGTGCAAAAAGAATGATGTCCAGAAGCAGCAAATAGGAATAAAAAACGGAGACATTCAATTTTAGGCATTTAGGGCCTTGAGAAGGTGGGGTTTCAGAATTTTTACAGATTAGAGAGAGAGAGAGAGAGAGAGAGAGAGAGAGAGAGAGAGAGTTAAACTATAATAACTGAAAATTTGAGAATCAAAATGAATTTTGAGTGAAAGTTTGAACCAAAGTATATTTTTATCCAAATAATAATAATTTCTCTTCTTAATTTTTTTTCCCTCTCTCGTTGCAGTCTGCTAGCTCTATATATTTCTTTGGGCATCTTTTGGGAAGTGGTGAAACTATGGATCAAAGGGCCCAAGGTTATCATTCTTGACATTCTCGTTTGAGGCTAAGATGGACGGATAGGCCTGCTCCTATTATTGTTGCAGGAAAACTCTTTTTGCATCGTCCGCACGTTGTAGGAAAACTTTTCCTATTGTTGTATGAGTTGATCCTGAAACTTAGATACAAGGTCTAATTAATGGCAAGAGATGACACATCTAAAGAGAAAGCTAGAAATAAGATAAATGCTTGGAGCTCTTTTTACAAGTGATGTCTTTTGATACCGATTTTATATTTATAGGATACAAACCAAACAATTTGCAAAAATGATGTTAAAATAAAAAAAAATGATATTTTGAATGCCATTTTTAAGACCCAATCAACATTGGAAAAGATTTTGTACATCGTCCCCGGTGCAGCAAGTCCTACGTGGGCTGCACCGCTCCTTTCTATTGGTTCACATGGATCCCATGTGGCCTGACATGATGGGACAGAATAGCAGGGGGATAATGTTACTTTTTGATCGGACATCCATTAAAAGTCGTTCAGCCTTTCACCATTGGTGTGAAGACGAAAATGCCCTTTCCCTCCAGCCTACTTCAACCCGCCATCTTATTTGGATTTTGCTGATAAAAAATCATAAGGTTCTGGCCTGGAAGAAGAGTATCCGAAGGAGTGGCAAAGCTCTGCCAAACGACATCCTTGCGCGCATTCAAGAGAACAAGATTTCCATCGTCGCGGAGACTGGCTGAAGCGACGGAGGAGTTGTGAGTGTTGCTGCTCCAGACCTCAACTCCCTTCGAAGAGTCGAAGAGAACGAGACCTCCAGCCTCATTGAGTTGAAGAAACGAATTATATCCGACAGAAACATGAGCGCCGGCAACCCATACAGGCGCCTACTCGGGTCCACATGGGTGTCGTGGGTTTTGAACTGGGTGTCGTGGGTCTTGAATTAGGGGTGTCGTGGGTCTTGAACTAGGGTGTCGTGGGTCTTGAACTGGGGTGTCGTGGGTCTTAAACTAGAGTGTCGTGGGTCTTGAACTAGGGGTGTCATGGGTCTTGAACTGGCGGTGTCGTGGGTCTTGAACTGGGGTATCGTGGGTCTTGAACTGGGGGTGTCGTGGGTCTTGAACTGTGGGTGTCGTAGGTCTTGAACTAGGATGTCGTGGGTCTTGAACTGGGGTGTCATGGGTCTTGAACTAGGGGTGTCGTGGGTCTTGAACTGGGGTGTCGTGTGTCGTGGGTCTTGAACTAGGGTGTCATGGGTCTTTAACTGGGGGTGTCGTGGGTCTTGAACTAGGGGTATCGTGGGTCTTGAACTGGGGGTGTCGTGGGTCTTGAACTGGGGGTGTCTGGGTCTTGAACTGGGGGTGTTGTGGGTCTTGAACTAGGGTGTCATGGGTCTTTAACTGGGGGTGTCGTGGGTCTTGAACTGGGGTGTCATGGGTCTTGAACTAGAGTGTCATGGGTCTTGAACTAGGGTGTCGTGGGTCTTGAACTGGGGTGTCGTGGATCTTAAATTAGGGTGTCGTGAGTCTTGAACTGGGGGTGTCATGGTTCTTGAACTGGGGTGTCAATTTGAAGATAAAAGTTACCTACAGTCACACATCTAGCAGTCCTGAAATCCACTAGATATCAATTTAGAGAACACTGTCATTCACAAAAGAGGGAAACCAGCTCCCTTTGCTTCCATAAACTACCACCTAATGGAAAGCAACAAAAAGCAACAAAGCCTTAACTTTTTGCCATCTTTTCCACAATTTACACAGTTGAAAAGCTTCAAAAATCATCCAAACGACAGTGTTCACCTCCACTTTCTACCATTACACTTACACAAATAGTATAAGCTTAAGACTTTCAAATCGATTCATCATTCATTCATTCACACATACTTTCAGTCTGACACCTTGAACTACTGCGTGATTACACTACACCAAGAGAACAAAAAGCCTGCATAAAATCAAGTATCCAGCTTTCCTCACATGACTCTGCAAGCATTGGCATTCTCGTCGCTAAAGATATAATACGATCCCGGCGCCGCCGTCACCGTTGTACCGGGGTAGAAGTAGCTGCTGTTCTGAGTCATCGGCATCGGGTAGTAGGCGCCGCCGAAGCTCACACTCGGTTGCACTGAGCTGTAGCTCACCACATAGGCCGGCGGCATAGACCGAACTGGGATGTCATGGGTCTTGAACTGGGAGTGTCGTGGGTCTTGAACTAGGGTGTCGTGGGTCTTGAACTGAGGGTATCGTGGGTCTAGAACTGGGGTGTCGTGGGTCTTGAACTGGGGATGTCGTGGTTCTTGAACTAGGATGTCGTGGGTCTTAAACTAGGGGTGTCATGGGCCTTGAACTGGGATGTCGTGAGTCTTGAACTGGGGGTATCGTGGGTTTGGGGATGTCAAGAGGAGCAGAAGGAAAGTACCGAAGAGAGAGAGAAAGAGAGAAAGGAATTGTCATTGATCAGGCGAGGTCTTGATCGTCGAAGCCGTCCTCGAAGGAGTTGAAGAAGTCGGCGTCGACGGAAAAGAGCTGCTTGTCGAAGTTGGGGAGAACATCGATGGGGTCGGCGTCGTCCACCTCCATACCGACCCCACCAACGACGCCCGCCTCCTCCTCCATCGGCTCCCGCTTCCACTACGGTCGTTTCTCTTTCCGGTTTCCATTTTATAGGTGGAAGGCGCAACATGAAGTCGGCAAGCATGGCGCACTAATATTGCCGACTTTCGTAAAATATGATCTCCAACCCCCCTCCCCTCCCCAAGCGAAAAGCTAGAGGTTAGACCTTGGAGCGATTGAACGTGTTGACCCGGTCTTCAGAGGCAAAACAAAGCTTAGTCACTAACCTGATAAAATTTTCTGGCTGGAACCCCAAGCTTTCATCTTGACGGAAAGCTTTAGCGTATAACCAGAGAACTTGACAAATGATCAATGTTTACCGAGACTATTAACAAAAGGAGATCTCTTACTCTTACAATAGCAGTGAAGAGTGGTGGTGTTTCGGGTTTTTCTCTCTCTCTCTCTCTCTCTCTCTCGCGTAACAAAGAGTAGTGAAATTCATATACAATAATCAGAGCCCATCAATAGAGAGTAGCCGAGCTGATCCCGAAACAATGTTTCATGATCATTTTGCTCTGGTCTTCCAATCTGAAATGATCCATCATCCACATGAGACAGACTGCCTCGAGCGATTCAGGCAGCAACAAAAAGTACGGCTATATATATATAGCTTATATTGCCCCGACTTCGACAAGCAGCTCTTTCCCGTCGACGCCGACTTCTTCAACTCCTTCGAGGATGACTTCGATGACGAAGACCTCGCCTGATCAACGACAATTCCTTTCTCTCTTTCTTTCTCTCTCTCTCTCTCTTCGGTACTTTCCTTTTGCTTCTCTTGACACCCCCAGTTAAAGACCCACGATACCCCTAGTTCAAGACCCATGACACTCTAGTTCAAGACTCACGACATCCCAGTTCAAGACCCACAACACCCCAGTTCAAGACCCACGATACCCCTAGTTTAAGACCCACGATACCCTAGTTCAAGACCCACGACACCCCCAGTTCAAGACCCACGACACCCTAGTTTAAGACCCACGACATCCCCAGTTCAAGACCCACGACACCTCCAGTTCAAGACCCACGACACCCTAGTTCAAGACCCACGACATCCTAGTTCAAGAACCACGATATTCCCAGTTCAAGACCCATGACATCCCAGTTCAAGACCCACGACATCCTAGTTCAAGACCCACGATACCCTAGTTTAAGACCCACGACACCCCAGTTCAAGAACCACGATATTCCCAGTTCAAGACCCATGACACCCCAGTTTAAGACCCACAACACCCCAGTTCGGTCTATGCCACCGGCCTATGCGGTGAGCTACAGCTCAGTGCAACCGAGTGTAAGTGTAATGGTAGAAAGTGGAGGTGAACACTATCGTTTGGATGATTTTTGAAGCTTTTGAACTGTGTAAATTGTGGAAAAGATGGCAAAAAGTTAAGGCTTTGTTGCTTTTTGTTGCTTTCCATTAGGTGGTAGTTTCTGGAAGCAAAGGGAGCTGGTTTCCCTCTTTTGTGAATGACAGTGTTCTCCAAATTGATATCTAGTGGATTTCAGGACTGCTAGATGTGTGACTGTAGGTAACTTTTATCTTCAAATTGACACCCCAATTCAAGAACCACGACACCCCCAATTCAAGACCCATGACACCCTAATTTAAGACCCACGACACCCCAGTTCAAGACCCACGATACTCCCAGTTCAAGACCCATGACACCCCAGTTCAAGACCCACGACACCCTAGTTCAAGACCCATAACACCCCTAGTTCAAGACCCACGACACCCTAGTTCAAGACCCATGACACCCCCAGTTCAAGACCCATGACACCCCCAGTTCAAGACCCACGACACCCTAGTTCAAAACCCAGGACACCCCAGTTCAAGACCCACGACACCCCAGTTCAAAACCCACGACACCCTAGTTCAAAACCCTGCTCAAAAACCCATGACACCCTATTTTGGTCCCCCATTTTCTTACTCTGTTCCACTATCTTCTTTCATATCGAAGCTCGGGAAATTCCTCTTGGTTCTAAGCTTTCGGTTGCAAAGCGTGATTCCTGGATCTCTCCCGATGGAAACTTTGCATTGGAGTTCTTTAGCCGCCCTGATGAACCTAACCAATATGAAGTCGGCATTCGTTTCAACTCGAGATCGATCCCGTCCTCCGAGCAGGCGCCTGTATGGGTTGCCGGCGCTCATGTTTCTGTCGGATATAATTCATTTCTTCAACTCAATGAGGCCGGAGGTCTCGTTCTCTTCGACTCTTCGAAGGGAGCTGAGGTCTGGAGCAGCAACACTCACAACTCCTCCATCGCTTCAGCTAGTCTCTGCGACGATGGGAATCTTGTTCTCTTCAATGCGCGCAAGGATGTCGTCTGGCAGAGCTTTGCCACTCCTTCAGATACTCTTCTTCCAGGCCAGAACCTTACAATTTTTTATCAGCAAAATCCAAATAAGATGGCGGGTTGAAGTAGGCTGGAGGAAAAGGGCATTTTCATCTTCACACCAATGGTGAAAGGTTGAACGACTTTTAATGGATGTACGATCAAAAAGTAACATTATCCCCCTGCTATTCTGTCCCATCATGTAAGGCCACATGGGATCCATGTGGACCAATAGGAAGGAACGGTGTAGCCCACGTAGGACTTGCTGCACCGGGAGCGATGTACAAAGTCTTTTCCATCAACATTTTAAAAATGCTGACATGTTAGCTATAAAAACAACACTCCAAATGTCATTTTCATTGAAAAATCCTACATCCCACATGTGCCTTCTCTCTTTTTTTTTTCTTCCTTTGCTTTTTTCCTCCCGATGGCACCTCCTCTTATTGATCGGTAGTTATTTTTTAAATAAAAATTTTATTTTTTAAAATAATATTCTTTTGAAGTTTATATTTTTTTAAAAAATATTTTTAACTTTTAAATTAAGAAACTTTATTTTTTAAAAAAATTGTATGTGGACTTTAGGTAAGGTGAAGTTATTTTTATTAAAAGTTTACGTGGCTTGTATTTCATGGCTCATGATAATTTATTTAAATTTAGTATAGAATAACCAAAAAATAGAAGGTAAGCCGAAAAATAAAGAGTAAAAGATAAATCTAAATTTTTTATTTTCTTTCTATTTTTAAAATTAAAATTTAACCATTATCGTGTGTATATATATATATATATATATATATATATATATATACCTAGTTATATTATAAGTAGGTGGATGAGCATGTGAACTCCTCGGGGAGGGTGGTACTGGTTCTCAGCGGTCGGTCTTTCTTTACGATATTCGGAGGGGTATTCAGCAGCAGGACGCCACTTGGGCCTCCACAGCCTAGTAGATCTAGTTATTTCGAAACCTACTTGTTTTCATTGATGATATTATATCTCCCCACAATAGTAAGGAAAGCTATATCTTTATTTGCTGAGTACACACTTCATTGCATTGCTCTTGATTCTGACAGTCTTGGCCACTAGGACTCCTCTGCTGCTTTGGCAGCGAACTGGCATACGGTATATATCTCTTGGAAGCTCCCACCTATAGGGTTTGTCAAAATCAACTTCGATGGAAGTGTTCAGGATAGATTTGCAGGTTCTGCTTTTCTTATCCGTGGGATTGATACAACTATGTTGGCGGCGGGGGGCCTCAGCCTTCTGGACTCTTCTGTTTCTTTGGCTGAGCTTTATGCTGCTTGGGTAGGCATATCCT
Organism: Calamus simplicifolius; assembly: GCA_900491605.1. Taxonomy (NCBI): domain Eukaryota; kingdom Viridiplantae; phylum Streptophyta; class Magnoliopsida; order Arecales; family Arecaceae; genus Calamus; species Calamus simplicifolius. The sequence goes on along the minus strand of UESW01003974.1, from coordinate 462,202 downwards.
ACGCCACTCAGATCCTTCGTGCTCATAGTCTTTTCATTGAGGAGAACTCTTTTACTATCATCCGATGGCTCAGATAGGACTGCTGCGATCATGCGCCAATCAATCCTTTGCTTCATGACATTCGGTCTACTCTTCGGAATACTTACATAGTTCAGATCCGTCATGTCTATCGAGAAGTCAACTCTGTGACTGATTGGATTGCAATCTCTGTGGCCTATCACTTCGGGTTTTGAAGCTGAAAGCAAGGAGATTCCTGCCCTATTTTACTTAAACAAATTTTTCTTTCTGATTGTTGGCCCAGATGACAACCCAAGAGGGGGGGGGGGGGGGGGGTGAATTGGGTTCTTAAAAAATTTAAACCTTTTGAAATATTTGTTTGCTTAGTGTGAGTGAAAGTTAATGCAGATGCAAATACAAAATATAATCAATAAGATAGAGATAGAGATAGAGATAAAGGAGACACGGCAAATACAAAGATTTTATAGTGGTTCGGTGTATCCAACACTTACGTCCACTCCCAAGATTCACTTGGGTCCACACTATAATCTTCCTTGATTACAGCTGAGCTGTTTTACAAGCTCACAACTCAAACTTGTTGTTTTCTCAGGATCACAACGAACCCAGCCGGTTTTTCGGGCTCACCAGCACAAAAACCCTAACACAAGCTATACCAAGCTTGTCCCGAGGTAAGACTACCTCCACTAGTTCAATCCCCCAGATTGAACTAGACACAAACAGAAGAAATATAGTTTTTCAAATACACAGCTCCTCAATGAGCAAATACTCAAATAAAATAACAAGGTTTAGAAAAGCCTGATTTATAGTTGGTTGGCTTTTGAGCTTATCTTCTTTTCTTCTTCTCCTTGCTGGATTGAATCAAGCCTCAGCTCCGATGCATCACAGTTGAAGTAGTTGAGAAGGGTTGAAAAGCAAGAAACTGATTTTCTTTCTCCAATTTGGGAAATCCACCAAAACTTTGATTTGAATGCCTTGGATTCCTCTTGAGCTTTTTGGAGTGGAGTGGATTTGAGCTAGAAGATTTTTCTCTTGAGATTCAGGCTCTCTCTTTTTCGGATTGGGATTTCTCTATTTCCAATTTTTCTCTTTGTTTTTCCATTTTTTTCTCTCCTCTCCACACTTTTTTTGAATGATAGTCTTCCCTTTTTATAGATTTCTTTCAAGCCATTTTTGGAAGAAAACTATCCGTTGGAGTGTACCTTGTAACAAAATATATCCGTTAGAAATAAGGTAAAATAGAAATATTACCGTTAGAGCTGATCTGGCAATTTGATTTTTCGTTCCAGGTGGGTTGGAGTCGACTCTAACTTTTCTGGTATCGGCTCTAACTCGAAACACTTTTATCCGTTATTTCTGGAGTCATCTCTGACTTTTCTGGGGTCGACAAGAAACTTTTCTGGAGTCGACTCTAACATACCCGGAGTCGACTCTAAGTCGGGGCCAGAAAAATCAACGTTCTGTTTCTTCTGTGAGAGTCGGCTCTAACAGTCTCGGAGTCGACTCTAACTTCCGTGCTAGATTCTGGAGTCGGCTCTGTGATTCTCGGAGTCGACTCTAATGTCTGCAATCTTACCTAGACATTAGATTCGATCCAGAACACGATTTAACTCCTGATTTTGATCATTCAATTGACTTATAATCTGAAAAACTTAATCAAAATCATTAGAGCCTTCAATTGTTATACTCAAATAGTTTTGTTAATCATCAAAATCATCAATTGGGTCAACAATTTCCCCCTTTTTGATGATAACAAAAACTTTGAGTATATACATTCAAAAAATTCATTCGAACTAAAGATTATAGTCATTTTAAAGCTTGAAACAATTTTAATAAAGGATTTGATGCCAATATTCAAAGTGAACTTTTAAAATTATGCATGAGTTCTATATAAGTCATCAATTATGAACATTTAAACTAAATGTACAAAAAATTGCAATTAAGCTTGTTGTTAAGCTCCCCCTGCATTGAATAGCTCCCCCTATATATAAAATCAAATTTTAATTGAACTGATTAAAATTTCAAGTCTCTTTCTTTTTACATAAACAATCATTTCTCCCCCTTTCTTTCTTTTTTTTGCATATTCAACCATCTCTCATTAAAATCTCAAGTCTTCTTTTCTTTGCATATTCAATCATCTCTCCCCCTTTTTTGTTATCAGCAATAAGGAGAGTATTAGATAAAGAAAGTTATTAGAGAAAAATTGTAGGTTCAATAAGATATAGGGATTCAAGCAGTCAATCATAGACAGATTTGAAAATGTGTAATTGCATTTCATAAGTAAGATACATTACATAAGTTGATTCATGTACATTCCAAAATGAAATACATTAGATATTCAAAATTCCTAAATACAAACTATCAAAAATCAAGGTCAGATATGTTTGAATACAATTTTCTTCAAGTGACCTATGATTTCCATTACATCATCTTTTTGAGATTTCTTAAAATTTTTAAGACAAGCTTCAATCTGTGAGACTGCAAGGTCAATGTCCTTCTTCAGTTGACCAGTTGCATGAACATAAGATCCCGAGCCATCAGCAATACCTTCCATCCTTTCAAAGATTTTGTGAAGTTCAGCACCAAAGGATTCAACAGAATTGCTTATGAAAAAGGAGATCATGTCCAGTCTCGAGTTAAGTTCTTCTTTTAGTTGATTGAAGTCTTCTTTTAATTGATTAATCTCATGAGATCTCTGACTATCATATTCAGCAAGCAAGGCTCTTAACTGACCAGTCTGCTCATCAGAGAATCTCCCAGAAGCAGTAATAGACTGATGTGGAGGAGAGGGAACTGTGCTCGGTCCGGCCTCTGAAGGTCCAGCTGTAGATGGTCCCGCAATAAATGGATCAGGGACTGATGGTCCTGCAGTGGATGGTCCAGGGATATCTTCTACTCTGTCCTCTTCAGCTCTATCTCTCTCAGCTCTTTCTTCCCGTCCTCCTTTCATCCATATACCGTTCAATTTCTTGAAGCCCATCCGATGAATAGTAGAAATACTATAATAGTTAGTGTGCCTTAATTTTCTTAGGGGTTCATTATCCATAATAAGCACACTTTGGCTTCTAAAAATCAATGTCAAAACCATACCATATGGCAGTGTAGATCTTTTCTTTGTAGCAGCCTCTGCCATATATCCAATCATCATGCTAGCTAGGTTGACTGACTTTCCAGTAATTATACAATCCATCAAAAGAATGTATCGCTCCGAGACGTACTCAAATCTACTAATTTTGGGAAATAAAATTCTTCCACATATGTTGTGTAGTAACCTGAGCTCCGGATTTAATTGATTTGCAAGGATTTTCTCAAACTCGGTTACATTCCTTCCTAACATTCTTGGCAATGCACCACTTCTATCTTCATGCTGATATTCCATAATACCAATTGTGGGCATTTCTAACAAATTTTTAAGTATTTCAGCAGTTATTGTGACTCTTGTTCCTCTTACAATACTGATTAAACCGCCTTCTCCTCTACTCAAATCATTGTAAAACTCTCTGACTAGTGCAGGATAAGTGGGGATATCTAATGAGCAAATCTTTTCCCACCCCATTTTTCTTAAACATCTTCCTATTGTAAAGCCCTCCGACACAAAGAAATCAAAATTGACCTTCCTTCCAGTTGTAATAGTCTTACCAGCTAGTTGATCTACTTTGGTTGAAGAGGGTGAAGGAGGGGAATCTTCTTGAGTGGCCGAAGAGGAGGATGGCGAGGGTTGCCTCCGAATCGTGCGTTGCCTCGTGGGAATGGATGCTCCACCGATGAAACCATGCCTCTTGGGTGCCATTGAGAATTGGAATGTGTAATTAAAGGCTTTGAGAAGATTGGGGAAGTTGGAAAGGCTTTGGAACTTCTTGGAGGGGTTTTGGGAGACAGATGGAATGATTTGGGGTCGACTCCACCTTTTTATTTTTGACCTAGCTCGACCTAGAGTCGACTCCCAAAAACTGGGTGTCGGCTCCGAACCAGAAAGTCTGTCAGCGCTCGAATTAGAGTCGGCTCTACCGAAGCTGGAGTCGGCTCTAATTGCTTAGACAGAACATCAAAACCAAGGTGTCGACTCCACAAACTGTTAGAGTCGACTCTAACAGTTTCAGAGATAAAAAATCAAGTTTCAAAGATCTGAAACTATTCCAATTAATCATCAAATTCTAGATTAATGTTCCTTAGCAATTGGAGAAACAATGAATAAAGATCTAGATAGATTTCCTTATTGAATATCGAGATTTTTCAAGAAATTGATGAAATCTTGATAGATGTCCTTAAGAGTTTCAAAAAACTATTCCAAAGGATCACAAACTCCTAATTCTCCTCTAAGATAACAAAATCTCTCTTCACTTAAGGGTTTTGTAAATATATCTGCCAATTGTTCTTCATTATCCACATAATCAAGACAAATTTCATTATTGGTAACATGTTCTCTTATGAAGTGATATCTAATTTCAATATGTTTTGTTCTAGAATGTTGAATTGGATTTTTAGTTAGATTGATTGCACTTGTATTATCACATCTTATAGGTGTCTTATCAAGTGTGATACCATAGTCTTCAAGTTGTCTCTTAATCCATAGGATTTGATCACAGCAACTTCCAGCTGCAACATATTCTGCTTCAGCAGTAGATAATGCAACCAAATTTTGCTTTTTGCTAAACCATGAGATTAAGTTACTTCCTAAGAATTGGCATGCACCACTTGTGCTTTTTCTATCTAACTTACATCCAGCATAATCAGAATCAAAATAAGCAATCAGATTTAATGTTGAGTCTCTAGAATACCATAAACCTACATTTTTTGTTCCACTAAGGTATCTAAGAATTCTTTTAACAGCAATTAAATGTGATTCTTTAGGTTCAGACTGAAATCTAGCACATAAGCAAACAGCAAACATTATATCTAGTCTACTTGCAGTTAAGTAAAGTAGGGATCCAATTATACCTCGATAATATTTTTGATCAACCTTCTTACCTTATTCATCTTTGTCCAGCTTGCATGAAGGACTCATTGGTGTTCCGAGGGGTTTGATTGATTCCATACCAAACTTCTTTAGAATTTCTCTTGTGTACTTTGTTTGGTTGATAAAGATTTCCTCTTTGCTTTGTTGATTTGGAGTCCAAGGAAGAAATTGAGTTCTCCCATCATGCTCATTTCAAATTCTCCCTACATTAACTTAGCAAACTCTTGACATAGAAGATTGTTAGTAGCACCAAATACAATGTCATCAACATAAATTTGAACTACAAGTAAATCTTATCTTTTCTTTTCAAAAACAATGTTTTATCAACATTTTCTTGTAAAATCATTTTCAATCAAAAATTTACTTAGTCTATCATACCAAGCTCTAGGTGCTTGTTTCAAACCATATAAAGCTTTGTGCAATTTAAAAACGTGATTTGAAAATTCATGATCTTCAAATCCCGGTGGTTGTTCAATAAATACTTCTTCATTTATTAATCCATTTAAAAATGCACTTTTGACATCCATTTGAAATAAATTAAAGTTCATGTGACATGCAAATGCAAGTAATAGCCTAATGGCTTCTAATCTAGCTACAGGTGCAAAGGTTTCATCAAAATCAATACCTTCTTCTTGATTATATCCTTTTGCAACTAATCTAGCTTTGTTTCTAATTACTATGCCATTTTTATCTAGTTTATTTCTAAAAACCCATTTTGATCCTATAACAGAATGATCTTTAGGTCTTTTCACTAATGTCCATACATTATTTCTAGTGAATTGGTTTAATTCTTCTTGCATAGCTAACATCCAATTATTATCTTTTTCAGCTTCTTCAATGGTTTTAGGTTCAATTTGTGATACAAATGCAAGGTGATTACTAATATTTCTCATAGATGATCTAGTTCTTATTCCTTGAGATGGATCACCTATAATCAATTCCTTGGGATGACTATAAGCGTATCTCCAATCTCTTGGTAGATCTATATCATTATGATTAGTATTAATAACATCAGCATTAGGCGAATCATTATCTTTAGCTTCTTGTTCATGATCTGAAGATACCTCAATATTAAGTTTTTCAAGATTATTTTCGAGAATGTTTGTATCTTCCTCATCATCAATCTTTTTGGAACTTGATGCTAAAGATTCATCAAAAACTACATGAATAGATTCTTGAACTATTAAACTTCCTTTATTGAACACTCTATATGCTTTACTAGTTGTTGAATAACCTAAGAATATTCCTTCATCAGATTTTGCATCAAATTTACCTAAGTTATTTTTACCATTATTATGAATGAAACATTTACAACCAAATGCATGAAAATATTTAATGTTGGGTTTTCTATCATGCCATAATTCATAAGGTGTTTTCTTTAAAATAGGTCTTATTAATGCTCTATTTAGGATGTAACATGCTGTGTTAATAGCTTCCGTCCAAAAGTATTTCGGGAGTTTACTTTCATATAGCATGGTATGGGCCATGTCTTCTAGAGTTCTATTTTTCCTTTCAACTACTCCATTTTGTTGAGGGGTTCTTGGTGCAGAAAAATTATGATTAATATCATTTTCATTGCAAAAACTTTTAAATAAGTGATTTTCAAATTTAGTTCCATGATCACTTCTTAGAGACACTATGCTAGTGTTTTTCTCATTAGTTACTTTCTTGAAGAATTTTAGGAATATCGAGAAAGTCTCATCTTTGTGAGCTAAAAATATTACCCAAGTGAATCTAAAGTAATCATCTACTATCACAAGACCATATTTCTTTCCTCCTAGACTTGTGGTTCTAGTTGGTCCAAAAAGGTCCATGTGAAGTAGCTCTAATGGCCTAGAAGTTGAAACAATTTTTAGATTTAAAAGAACTTCTTGTTTGTTTTCCAAATTGACATGCATCACATATTTTGTTATTTTCAAAATCTATTTTAGGTAGTCCTTTTACTAAATCCATTTGTTGACCCAATTGATGATTTTGATGATTAACAAAACTATCTGAGTATAACTCTTTGAAGGCTCTAATGATTTTGATTTAGTGTTTCAGCCAATAAGACTTTGAAAGATCAAAATCAAGTGTTACAATGTGTTCTGGATCGAATCTAATGTCTAGGTAAGAAATGCAGACATTAGAGTCGACTCCGAGAATCACAGAGCCGACTCCGGAACTGGCACGGCCATTAGAGTCGACTCCGAGACTGTGAGAGTCGACTCTCACAGACGGAGCAGAAAGTCGATTTTTCTGGCTCCAACCTAGAGTCGACTCCGGGTAAGTTAGAGTCGACTCCGGAAAAGCACTTGTCGACCCCAGAAAAGCCAGAGACGACTCCGAAAACCGTTTGAATCGCCTCGAGCTAGAGCCGACTCCAGAAAAGTTAGAGTCGACTCCAACCCACCTGGAACGAAAAACAAGTTGCCAGATCAGCTCTAACGGTAACTTTTCTATTTTACTCATTTCTAACGGATATATTTTGATAGAAGGTACACTCCAACGGATAGTTTTTCCAAAAGAGGTGTAAAAGAAATCTATAAAAAGGGAAGTCTATTGTTCAAAAAAAGAACGGAAAAAGAAAGAAAAAGAGAGAAAATCTGAGATAGACAAATCCCATTTCAAAAATCCGTGAGCTTGAATCTTCCTTCTAGCTCAAATCCACTCCACTCCAAAAAGCTCAAGAGGAATCCAAAGCGTTCAAATCAAAGTCTTCCACATTCAAGAAAAGGAGAAAGCTTCAACCCTCAAAGCTCAAATGTGAAGAATCGGTGCTGAGGCCTGATTCAACAACAAGGAGAAGAAGAAAAGAAGAAAAAAGAAAAGCCAAGCCAGCCTATCTCTAAATCAGGCTTTTCTAAACCTCATTTCTATTTGTATATTTGCTCAAAAGGAGCTTTGTATTTAAACATTTATTTGTTTGTGTCTAGTTCAATCTGAGGGATTGAACTAGAGGAGGTTGTTAACCTCGGTTCAAGCTTGGTTAGCTTGTGTTAGGGTTTTGTGCTGGTGAGCCCGTGTAAAACCGGCTGGGTTCGTTGTGATCCCGGAAAAACAACAAGTTTGAGTTGTGAGCTTGGAAAACAACTCGGCTGTAATCTAGAGAGATTATAGTGTGGACCCAAGTGAATCTTGGGAGTGGACGTAGGTGTTGGTTGCACCGAACCACTATAAAATTCTTGTGTTTGCCGTGCTTATTGTCTCTTCTCTATCTCTATTACTTGCATTTATTAGTTACCTTCACTTGCACTTCATTCTCAAGCAAATTTTTAAAAAGTCTTAAATTTTTTAAGAACCCAATTCACCCCCCCCTCTTGGGTTGCCATCTGGGCCAACAATTGGTATCAGAGCAAGTGCTCATTTAGAATTTGATCTCACGATCAAGGGCTAAAGATCCTTATGGCAACACAAAGTGGTTCAAGTTTTGCTGAAGGTCATTCTACGAATAGACCTCCTTTATTTAATGGAACCAACTATTCATATTGGAAAGCTAGAATGAGAATATTCATTCAAGCTTCTGACTATGAATTGTGGGGAGTTATAATAAATGGACCTAGTACACCCACACACCTTATTGATGGCACTATTGTTCCTAAAGCCCGAAAGGGATTGGAATGATAATGATAGGAGAATGGCTCAACTTAAATGCTAAAGCCATTAATATTTATATTGTTCCTTAGACAAATGAATTCAACCGAATCTCTACTTGTAATTCCGCAAAGAAATTTGGGATAGGTTGGAAATAACACATGAAGGAACAAACCAAGTAAAAGAATCAAAGATAAATATTTTGGTTCATAAATATGAATTGTTTACATGGAACAAACTGAAACCATCACATGCATGTTCACTAGATTCACTGATATTGTGAATGGTTTGAAAAGTCTTGGAAAAGTTTATACTAATGCTGATCTTGTTCGCAAAATTCTTAGGTCACTTCCAAGACGTGGGAAGCAAGGTGACAGCATCCAAGAAGCCAAAGACTGAACATCCTACCATTAGAGGAGCTTCTTGGATCGCTAATGACTCATGAGCTTCAATTAAACAACATGTCAATGAGGATGAGTCAAGAAAGAAGAAGACCATTGCCCTCAAGGCTGCAAAAGTGAAGAGAGCAGCAGTGATGATAGGATGATGATGATGAGACAGCTCTCCTTGCAAGAAATTCAAGAAGTTTATGAAAGAAGGAGGCCCTTCCACAAAAGAATTTGGATCAAAAATGGAAGGAGAAAAGAAAAGGATAAGAAAAAGGACAAGGACAAAGAGAAAGAGCCCTTAGTATGTTATGAATGTAAAAAGCCAGGGCATTTTAGATATGATGTCCTTTACTTAAGAAGGCCTACAAGAAAAAGAAAAAGGCCTACATGGCAACTTGGACTGACAGTGAAGAGTCTTCTTCCGAAGAAGAAGAACAAAAAGAAGTTGCAAATATTTGCTTCATGGCGGACGACAACGAAGAGGTAAGTACCGAAACCCCCGATGATGAATTTACATTTGATGAAATGTTTGAAGCTTTCAATGAATTGATGATTGATTTCAAAGCTTTGAAAAAGAAACACAAATTTTGAAAACTGAAAACTTAAATTTAATTAAAGAGAAAAATGAATTAAATCTTGTAGTTAAAGATTTAAAAGAAAACTTTTTAATGAAAAGAATGATTGTGTCATAAGATTGATTTGATAAATCTGAAATGAAAATCTAATTAAAGAAAAAGAATCAATCTCTAATGAAAATGATTTTCTAAAGAAAGATGTTAAAAAGTATAAAGACATTGTTGAGAAATTTACTCTAAGCTCAACTAAACTAAATATGATTTTAGATAGTCAAAAAGCAGTTTTTGACAAAGCAGGTTTAGGGTATAACACATTAAGAAAACAAAAATCATTAAAAATATTTTTGTAAAAGCTAACCAAAGTAATATTACTTGTTTTAAATGTAATCAAAAAGGACATAAATCTTTTGAATGCAAAACAATAAGTAATAATGAAAATTAAATTAAAGGAAAGAAAATATGGGTTCCGAAAGGAACAATTTTTATTGCTACTAACCATGAAGGACCCAAGAAAGCTTGGGTACCTAAACATAAAGTTTAAATTATGTTGCAGGAATGTCTTGTAGCCAAAAGATCAAAGAAAAAGTGGTACCTTGATAGTGGCTGCTCAAGACATATGACGGGTGACAAAGATGAATTCATCACCCTAAAGAAAAGAAAGGTGGAGTTGTTACGTTTGGCGATAACGGTAAAGGTCAAATTATGGGCCTTGGTAAAGTTCGTATAACTCCATCTACATTTATTGATAATGTACTTTATGTTGATGGTTTGAAGCATAATCTAATTAGTATAAGCCAATTATGTGATAAAAACTTTAATGTTTCATTTAAATCTTCTATATGCACTGTAACTAATTCTATTGATGATAGCATTGTATTTACTGGTTATAGACATGGCAATGTTTACTTAGTTGATCTAGAAAAATTATCTTGAGTGATCATTGCTTAATTGCTGACAATGCTAACATAAATGAAATTAGTTGGTTGTGGCATCGTAGATTAGGTCATGCAAGCACACACCTTATTTCAAAATTAATTAAAATGGATTTAGTTAAAGGCTTACCTAAACTAGATTTTGAAAATAACAAAATATGTGATGCATGTCAATTTGGAAAACAAACTAGAAGTTCTTTCAAATCTAAAAATGTTGTTTCAACTTCTAGGGCATTAGAGCTACTTCACATGGACCTTTTTGGACCAACTAGAACCACAAGTCTAGGAGGAAAGAAATATGGTCTAGTGATTGTAGATGATTATTCTAGATATACTTGGGTAATGTTTTTAGCTCACAAAGATGAGACTTTCTCGATATTCTGAAATTCTTCAAGAAAGTCACAAATGAGAAAAACACTACCATAGTATCTCTAAGAAGTGATCATGGAACAGAATTTGAAAATCACTTATTTGAAAGTTTTTGCACTGAAAATGGTATTAATCATAATTTTTCAGCCCCTAGGACTCCACAGCAAAATGGTGTAGTTGAAAGGAAAAATAGGACTCTAGAAGACATGGCCCGTACCATGCTATGCGAAAGTAACCTACCAAAGTACTTTTGGGCGGAAGCTATTAACACAGCATGCTACATCTTAAATCGAGCCCTAATAAGACCAATCTTAAAGAAAACACCTTATGAATTATGGAATGAAAGAAAACCAAATATAAAATACTTTCATGCATTTGGATGTAAATGTTTTATTCATAATAATGGTAAAAACAATTTAGGAAAATTTGATGCTAAATCTGATGAAGGAATCTTTTTAGGATATTCAACAACTAGTAAAGCTTATAGAGTATTTAACAAGAAAACCTTAGTAGTTGAAGAATCCATTCATATAGTTTTCGATGAGTCTTTAGCATCTAGTTCTGAAAAGCTTGATGATGAGGAAGATACAAACATAATTGAAAAAGATCTTGAAAAACTTAATATTGAAGTATCTTCAGATCATGAGCAAGAAGCTAAAGATGATGATTCACATAAGGACGATGATGTCAATATTGATCATAATGATATAGATCTTCCAAGAGACTGGAGATATGCTCATAGTCATCCCAAGGAATTGATTATAGGTGATCCATCTCAAGGAATAAGAACTAGATCATATATGAGAAATATTAGTAATCATCTTGCATTTGTATCACAAATTGAACCTAAAACTATAGAAGAAGCTGAAAAAGATAATAATTGGATGTTAGCAATGCAAGAAGAATTAAATCAATTTACAAGAAATAATGTATGGACATTAGTTGAAAGACCTAAAAATCATTCAGTAATAGGATCAAAATGGGTTTTAGAAATAAACTAGATGAAAATGGCATAGTAATTAGAAACAAAGCTAGATTAGTTGCAAAAGGATATAATCAAGAAGAAGGTATTGATTTTGATGAAACCTTTGCACCTGTAGCTAGATTAGAAGCCATTAGACTTTTACTTGCATTTGCATGTCATATGAATTTTAACTTATTTCAAATGGATGTTAAAAGCGCATTTTTAAATGGTTTTATAAATGAAGAAGTTTATGTAGAACAACCACCAGGTTTTGAAGATCACGAATTTTCAAATCACGTTTTTAAATTACACAAGCATTATATGGTTTGAAACAAGCACCTAGAGCTTGGTATGATAGACTTAAGTAAATTTTTAATTGAAAATGATTTCACAAGAGGAAATGTTGATAAAACATTATTTTTGAAAAGAAAAAGTAAAGATTTACTTGTAGTACAAATATACGTTGATGACATTATTTTTGGTGCTACTAACGATTCTCTATGTCAAGAATTTGCCAAGTTAATGCAGGGAGAATTCGAGATGAGCATGATGGGAGAACTCAACTTCTTCCTTGGACTCCAAATCAAACAAAGCAAAGAGGGATCTTTATCAACCAAACAAAGTACACAAGAGAATTTTAAAGAAATTTGGTATGGAATCAATTAAACCCCTCGGAACACCAATGAGTCCTTCATGCAAGCTGGACAAAGATGAAGAAGGTAAAAAGGTTGATCAAAAGTATTATCGAGGTATTATCGGATCCCTTCTTTATTTAACAGCAAGTAGACCAGATATTATGTTTTCTGTATGTTTATGTGCTAGATTTCAATCAGAACCTAAAGAATCACACTTAATAGCTGTTAAAAGAATACTAAGATACTTAAGTGGAACAAAAAATGTAGGTTTATGGTATTCTAGAGACTCCACATTAAATCTAATTGCATACTCAGATTCTGATTATGCTGGATGCAAATTAGATAGAAAAAGCACAAGTGGTGCATGCCAATTTTTAGGAAGTAACTTAATCTCATGGTTTAGCAAAAAGCAAAATTCGGTTGCATTATCTACTGCTGAAGCAGAATATGTTGCAGCTGGAAGTTGCTGTGCTCAAATCCTATGGATTAAGCGACAACTTGAAGACTATGGTATCACACTTGATAAGACACCCATAAGATGTGATAATACAAGTGCAATCAATCTTAACTAAAAATCCAATTCAACATTCAAGAACAAAGCACATTGAAATAGATATCACTTTATAAGAGAACATGTAGCCAATAATGAAATTTGTCTTGATTATGTGAATACTGAAGAACAACTTAGCAGATATATTAACAAAACCCTTAAGTGAAGAGAGATTTTTTATCTTAGAGGAGAATTAGGAGTTTGTGATCCTTTGGAATAGTTTTCTGAAACTCTTAAGGACATCTATCTAGATTTCATCATTTTCTTGAAAAATCTTGATATTTCAATAAGGAAATCTATCTAGATCTTGATTCATTGTTTCCCCAATTGCTAAAGAACATTAATCTATAATTTGATGATTAATTTGAATAGTTTCAAATTCTTGAAACTTAATTTTTTATCTCTGAAACTGTTAGAGTCGACTCTGACAGTTTGTGGAGTCGACACCTGAGTTTTTGATGTTCTGTCTAAGTGATTAGAGCCGACTCTGGCTTTTGTGGAGCCGACTCTAATACGAGCGCTGACAGATTTTCTGGTTCGGAGCCGACACCCAGTTTTCGGGAGTCGACTCTAAGTCGAGCTAGGTCAAAAATAAAAAGGCGGAGTCGACCCCCAATCATTCCAATCGTCTCCTAAACCTATCCAAAGAACTCCAAAACCTTTCCAACTTCCCCAAATCTACTCAAAACCCTTGATTAATCTTCCAATCTTCTCAATGGCACCTAAGAGGGCGGATTCGTCGGTGGAGCATCCGTTCCAACGAAGAGACGCACGTTCGGAGGCAACCCTCGCCTTCTTCCTCTTCGGCCACTCAAGAGGATTCCCCTCCTTCACCATCTTCACCAAAGGTTGACCATTTAGCTGGTAAGACCATTACCACTGGGAGAAAAGTAAACTTTGATTTATTTGAATCGGAAGGTTTCTCTATTGGAAGAAATTTGAAGGAAATGGGATGGGAAAAATTTGCTCACTTGATTTACCCACTTATCCTGCTTTAGTAAGAGAGTTTTACAACGGATTAAGCAGAGGAGAAGGTGGATTAATAAGCATAGTAAGAGGAACAAGAGTGACTATTACTTCGGAGATTCTTGGAAACCTATTAGAAATGCCCACTATCGGATTGATGGAATATCAACATGAGGATAGAAGTGGGCACTGACAAGGATGCTAGGGAGAGATGTGACTGAGTTTGAAGAAATCTTTGCAAATCAGTTGAATCTAGAACTCAGATTATTGCATAATATCTGTGGAAGAATCTTATTTCCAAAAATTGGGAGATTCGAGTATGTCTCGGAGCGAGACGTTCTGTTGATGGACTGCATTATAACTGGAAGGCCAGTCAATTTAGCTGGCATGATGATTGGATACATGGCAGAGGCAGCTACAAAGAAGAGATCAACACTGCCATACGGTATGATTCTGACACTAGTCTTTAGAAGCCAGGTGTGCTCATTATGGAAAATGAACCTTTAAGAAAACTGAGACACACTGATTATTATAGCATATCTACTATTCATCGGATGGGCTTCAAGAAAGTAAATGGTGTTTGGATGAAGGGAGGAAGAGAGGAAAGAGCAGAGAGAGAAAGCAGAGGAAACCAGAGTAGAAGACATCCCGGGACCATCCACTGAGGGACCTTATGTCCCTGATCCATCTTTGGGACCTTCTTCAGCTGGACCTTCAGAGGCCGGACCTAGTTCTATTCCCTCACCTCCACATCAGCCTATAACAAATTCTGGAGATTCTCTGATGAACAACTTGATCAGTTAAGAGGTTTGCTTGCTGAGTATGATAGCCAGAGATCTCAAGAAATTTCTAAATTAAAAGAAGACTTTAATCAGTTGAAAGAAGAACTAAATTCGAGACTGGACATGCTATCCTTTACCTTAGGCAGTTCTGTTGAATCCTTTGGTGCTGAGCTTCACAAGATCTTCGAAAGGATGGAAGGCATTGCCGATGG
>UESW01003974.1:387058-444615 GCA_900491605.1 Calamus simplicifolius | reverse complement strand
TAAATCTAGTGTACATGCATGCAATGGTTTCAGATTGTTCCATGCTAAACAACTCATATTTATGAACAAGAATATTAATTTTAGATTCTTTTACTTGGTTGGTACCCTTATGGGTAACCTCTAATCTATCCCAAATCTCCTTTGCGGAATTACATGTGGAGATTCTATTAAATTCATTTGCATCTAAGGAGCAATATAAAATATTCATGGCTTTAGCGTTAAGCTATGCCATCTTCCTATCATTATCATTCCAATCCCTTTCGAGCTTAGGAACAATAGTGCCATCAATAACATGTGTGGGTGTACTAGGTCCATTAATTATAACACCCCATAGTTCATAGTCAGAAGCTTGAATGAATATCCTCATTCTAGCTTTCCAATATGAATAATTTGAACCATTAAATAGTGGAGGTCTATTCGTAAATGACCTTCAGCAAATGATCCAACTTGAGCTGCCATTTGGATCTTTAGCTCTTGATCGTGTGATCAAAATCTAATGAGCACTTGCTCTGATACCAATTGTTGGCCCAGATGACAACCCAAGAGGGGGGGTGAATTGGGTTCTTAAAAAATTTAAACCTTTTGAAATATTTGTTTGCTTAGTGTGAGTGAAAGTTAATGCAGATGCAAATACAAAATACAATCAATAAGATAGAGATAGAGATAGAGATAAAGGAGACACGGCAAACACAAAGATTTTATAGTGGTTCGGTGTATCCAACACCTACGTCCACTCCCAAGATTCACTTGGGTCCACACTATAATCTTCCTTGATTACAGCTGAGTTGTTTTACAAGCTCACAACTCAAACTTGTTGTTTTCCCGGGATCACAACGAACCCAGCCGGTTTTTCGGGCTCACCAGCACAAAAACCCTAACACAAGCTATACCAAGCTTGTCCCGAGGTAAGACTACCTCCACTAGTTCAATCCCCAGATTGAACTAGACACAAACAGAAGAAATATAGTTTTTCAAATACACAGCTCCTCAATGAGCAAATAATCAAATAAAATAATAAGGTTTAGAAAAGCCTGATTTATAGTTGGTTGGCTTTTGAGCTTTTCTTCTTTTCTTCTTTTCTTCTTCTCCTTGCTGGATTGAATCAAGCCTCAGCTCCGATTCTTCACAGTTGAAGCAGTTGAGAAGGGTTGAAAAGCAAGAAACTGATTTTCTTTCTCTAATTTGGGAAATCCACCAAAACTTTGAGTTGAATGCCTTGGATTCCTCTTGAGCTTTTTGGAGTGGAGTGGATTTGAGCTAGAAGATTTTTCTCTTGAGATTCAAGCTCTCTCTTTTTCGGATTGGGATTTCTCTATTTCCGATTTTCCTCTTTGTTTTTCCATTTTTTTCTCTCCTCTCCACACTTTTTTTGAATGATAGTCTTTCCTTTTTATAGATTTCTTTCAAGCCATTTTTGGAAGAAAACTATCCGTTGGAGTGTACCTTGTAACAAATATATCCGTTAGAAATAAGGTAAAATAGAAATATTACCGTTAGAGCTGATCTGGCAATTTGATTTTTCGTTCCAGGTGGGTTGGAGTCGACTCTAACTTTTTTGGAGTCGGCTCTAACTCAAAACACTTTTATCCATTATTTCTGGAGTCGTCTCTTACTTTTCTTGGGTCGACAAGAAACTTTTCTGGAGTCGACTCTAACATACCCGGAGTCGACTCTAAGTCGGGGCCAAAAAAATCGACGTTCTGTTTCTTCTATGAGAGTTGGCTCTAACAGTCTCGGAGTCGACTCTAACTTCCGTGCCAGATTTTGGAGTCGGCTCTGTGATTCTCGGAGTCGACTCTAATGTCTGCAATCTTACCTAGACATTAGATTCGATCCAAAATACGATTTAACTCCTGATTTTGATCATTCAATTGACTTATAATCTGAAAAACTTAATCAAAATCATTAGAGCCTTCAATTGTTATACTCAAATAGTTTTGTTAATCATCAAAATCATCAATTGGGTCAACACTGATCTATCAAGATTGACTCGCACTAAACTAGTGTGATCACCTGCATGTACAAAAAAAAAAAAAGTTAACTCTATCTCACAAAACTATTAGAACTAATAAAAAATGTTAAGTACTTCTCTTTTGTTTCTCTTTCTCTCATACATATCTAAATACATAAAGATATTAAAATTATTAAAAACTTTAATAAGAGGAAAAAAGTGGAGGGAAAAAGAGGACAAGAAAAGAAGAGGCGTGGGTGGGTATATTTGGTTTTCCGGCAAAACCCACATTCGAAATGTTGCTTATAAAAATGATATTCCAAATGTCACTTTTAAAAGTGATATTCTGAATATCGTTTTTATAAGCGAAATGCCAGCATTTTTAAAATACTAACTGGGTTTTAAAAATTACATTCAAAATGGTATTTTAAACTTTAACATTATTTTTATAAAATATTTAGTTCATACATCATAAACATAAATTCGGTGTCAAAAGATACTGATGGTAAAAGAAGCTCTTAATGCTCAGACGGCAATGGATTGGAAGAAGACAAAGGCAAATATAGTCGTCGACAACTTAGGTACGATTGAGGAAACAAAACTACAGTTTAAAGAAGTGTTGAACCATGTTACTAGGTGTGATGCCCCTCTCAATAGTCCCATATCAAAAAATTAGGAGTTGGTTGTATGGTTTATAACCAGTTAAGGAAGACGAACAAGTACCAATTGGATCTCTTTTGGGCTGTAGTAGACCAAGTTGGTATGGACCTTGTCTGTCTTGCTTTCTTGTAATGAAACGGATTCATGGGTACTGTGGGCCCAGGGTCCGGATTGTTACAATATGGTACTAGAGCCATGCACCAGCCGGAAGTGCAGGAGCTAAGTGCCACACAAGATGGGAGCCACCTCTTGAACTATGTCTGGTCGCCTCTGTAAGGGGGTAGATTGTGATGCCCCTCCCAATTGTTCCATATCGAAAAATTGAAAGTTGGTTGTATGGTTTATAACTAGTTAAGAAAGATGGACAAGTACCAATTGGATCCCTTTTGGGCTGTGATGGCCCAAGTTAGTGTGGAACTTGTCCATCTTGCTTTTTTGTAACAAAACGGGCTTGTGGGCTTAAATTGATGTGAACCTTGTCCGTCTTACTTTCTTGTAACGAAACGGGCCCGGATCGTTACACTAGGCCTTTTAACATGGAAGGAACTTGCCCTCTCTAGAGATGGTGTTCTTTGGATTCATATATATGCAATTGTAGGTGTTTTAGTGCTTCAAAAAAATTTGAAGTGGTGAAGAGCATTACCTATCAGTGAACTTTTCTTGTTAATCACACTTGCTCAAAATAAGGGACAAATTTTTATGCGTTTATATTTCATTTATTGAACTAGCTTGTTATAAGCTTTGTAATTCTGCTTGACGATCTGTGTCTGTGAATCAAAACATCTTTCATTCTGCTATACTTCTCAGTCCAAGTAAGGATGCATTTTGCTATCCCTTGGAATCTTGCAGTTACTGATTTAGAAACAGTGAAACAATTGATTTCTCAATTAAGCTGATTTACATTTTCTTCATTTTCTGTGATTACCAATTTGAATGCTAAGACAACTCTTCTTGAGTGCTATTGCTGCTGAAATCTGTCATCCGACTCGAACGCGATCGGGCTCCCTCCTAGGCGGACCTGTAAAAATAGTCCTCATGCGAGAGGCATTGGTGGAGGCCCTCCATGGAAGACCCTTCGATGCTCAAGTCAGCGGGGATCGGCAACCAACAAACAAGAGGAGAAGGCTCTCGCTGAAGAGTCTCTCCAAGGGTGGCCTTTGAGAGCTCTGAGCAGAGCGCTAATGGCAGAAAATGGGGGAAGTCCAGGCAAAAAGAGAGTATGCCAGTGAGCAAGTGCGCATACCTGAGGAGTCGGCAGACGACTCTATTTATAGAGGATCACCTGATTCCCTGGGAGCGTCGTGGGTTCAAAAGTCGTTAGGATTTGAATCCAGTTTGTTATGAGGTCAGTAAGATTCGCATCTTGTTGGTTAGAGGATCGACGACTGGGAGAGCTGGTTGACGTCTCGAGATTTGGCAGGTATATAGGCTCCAGGGCTCTAGGCCACTCTTAGATATGATTTTTGTTTGGAATCTTACGGATTTGAACTCTTTCGCACCGAATTCTGCAGAGGTCCTTGAGTGCCCGGGTCTAGCCGGGGCATAATGATGACTCGGCTAACGAGGCACAGTCGGATGGTTCGACCGGGGTCGAGAGAGACGATATAGCTCGACTGAAGCTAAGAAATGATATAGCTCGGCTGAAACCGAGAGATGATATAGCTCGGCTGAGGCCGAGAGATGATATAGCTCGGCTAAAACCAAGAGATGATATAGCTCGGCTGAGGCCGAGAGATGATATAGCTCGACTGAGACCGAGAGATGATACAGCTCGGCTGAGACCGAGAGATGTGATGCGCACCTTAGGAATCCTTGGCTCGGTGAGGGGCTAAGGCGCCCCGATCCACTGAGGCTGACTTGTCTCTAGCAGGTATTGTTCAGCACGTGGGAGTCAGGGTTGATCCTAGCCCTCTTGCACGATTATTTATGCAATGGCAATTTTACCCCTCAACACATGCCTCCCACTCCCTAGTTCGAAGCGTAGGTTTGGACGCAGGGAGTATAACTCCGGGTGACATGATTTGAGTGGGTTTGGATTTGATAGCCTGTGTAATGGTGCTCTAATTAGCGCCGTATGGCCGTCTTGCTTTTACGGAATGGAACCGTCGCTTTCTAGGGGCAATGGTTAGGGGAGCGCCACGCAGCAAATCCCGATTTTCACGGTGCCTGCAGCGGCAGTTTCGGGCGTTTCGATCGAGATGCCTTATCTTCTTTTTGAGGTGGTTTCCTTCGGGGGGAAGCAAAGTCGAAGCAACGCTATTCCCATTCACCGTGCCCTTTCATCTCCTCCTAGAGAAATTTGTCCCCATGTTTTCTTTGTAATCTTGCCGGTCTTTCTTCCAGCAAGCAGAATGATGAGACCCAGCGACATAGTTTCAGAAATCACCGCTGAGGAATTGGGAAGACTCCGCCAGAAATACGGCATTCCCTCGGATGTCATTCTTTGACTGCCGGGGCCCGAGCGTAGGGTTTCGCAGGAGCTGGAGCGTGGGGTCTTTCTTTATGAAGACAGCCTGAAGGCAGGCCTTCGGTTTCCTCTCCATCCCCTAGTGAAGGAGATAATGAAGTTTTATAACATCTGTCTGACAATGGTGGCTCCTAACAGCTGGCGGAGTATCATCGGGTTCATCTTGATGTGTAGCCGAGTTCAAGTAACAGCAACTATGTCCCTGTTCCGCGCTTGTTACCATCTGATGCCCAAGAGGAACTCGAAGTGGTCCTATATCGGACCTCGGAAGTCATTCGGGATGATTGTAGATAAGCTGTCGTCCATAAAGGGATGGAAGGTCCGATTTTTTATTGCTGAAAAAAACATCGGTTCTGACTTCCCGCGGGGATGGGGAAGCCCTGTTAGGGATATGGAGGCGCATCCGGCCTTATCGGAACGAGAGAAGGAGGACCTAGGGGTCCTCACCAGCGGTTGAATGTTCTTGGCTATTGTTTTACTGTCGGAGGAGGCCCTTTGCGATGTCGGGCTTAGCCCCATCGATAGGCAGGGTAAGCCCCTTCTCCTTTCTCCGTTTTTCCTTTCTTTGGGGTAGATATACCCAGGTTTGACCGGTTGCTCCCCATGTCTGCAGCCAAGAAATCTGAGATGGCGGGCCGCATACATAGGGAGTTGGGCAAGCGCCCAAGAGAGACCAACAACGTAGAGAGGCGCAAACCCGAGAAGAAAGTCCGTCTCTCGAAGAGTGCTCGCCAGAGGTTGGGCGATTCAAAGCCAGCCTGCGCTCCTCACCACTGAAGAAAGGGGACGTGGGAGCGCCGGAGATGGAAGAAGGGTTCTCTCCGCTGGGGGGAGAGGCAATATCCACGATGGGGAAGTACAGAGCGGAGGAGGACTCAGAGAGGGTCGCCGAGATCCCCTATCCTCTGGTGGTGGAGATAGCGGATAGCCCAGAGGAGGCTCCGTTGGAAGTTCAGGGTGAGCCTATTGTTGAAGGGCCTCCCTCGGATGGGTTAGAGGGTGATGACGTTGAGCCCAAGGCAATGGATGTTCGGGAGGAGTTTCCTACCGGAGGGGTTCCTCTTGAGGAGGCTAGAAGTGTTGGCGAACAAGTTGAGGCTTCGGTGGAGTCCGCGGGGAGGAGCAGGCGCCAGCGATTGAAGAGGGGCCTTTGGGTGAAGAAAGAGGACAAGACGATGACCCTCTAGTTGAAGTTTCCCCTGTCGAAGCCACGAGAAGATTGAGGCCGGGGCTGGCCGAGGTATCTGATGAAATGCAGGCCAGGCTTTTGCTGGAGGAGGCCAGGTGATTGAAGGCTCCTCAGTCTGAGATTGTTCAGGCTGGTTCCTTGGACGGGCTGCCTGGTGATCCGGGCTCGGCTATAGAGGAGGCATTTTCCGCCTTGATGAAGTCGGCATTACGTCCAAGCGCTGGTCCCTCGATGGACGAGTTCGCGAACCTGGACCTTATCGACGCCGCATTTGGTCAGCGGAACGTAGCGAAGGACGTTCACCTTCTCTCGATATCGATAACTCCACCCTAATGGGGTTAGCTAGGTCCTACACCTCCCGGGTGAGTTGCTATTCCGGAGTATCAGGTGTTTTTTGGTGAACTTGATCGCGCTTCCTTACTTGTTTTTTGTTCCGCAGAGTGCTCTGATCAATAGGGCTTTGTGCTGGCGCTTGAGCCTGGCGACAGGGGCCAGCGTTCAGGCCAAGAGAGTCAGCTCCAAGCTCCGACTGTGAGCAACGGTGTCTGACAAATTTGAGTAGGTCCGGGACGTTATCAATAAGAAGTTAGAGATGGTGAGGGGATTGCATCAGGTCGCCCTCAACGATGTGTCCAGATTAAAGCTTGAAGTTAAGAAACTGCGTGGGTTCCAGGCGGGGTACAATGAGGCGTGCTCGAAGCTATCGCAAATCAAATCTCGGCATGCTGGAGAAATGGAATCCGCCAAGAAACAGTTCAATGAAAGTTGAGACACACTAAGGCAAGAGGCTACCGAGGAGAAGAATCGCCTAAATAGGATGCTCGGCAAGTCGTAGGAGAAGGTCAGAATCTCAATCAATGCATTGTAGCCAAGGATGATAGGATTAAATGGCACCAGGAGAGGTTAACCCAACTTGATTGCGAGCTTTCCCAGGCCTGGGAAGAAGCTAATAATAGGCAATCGAGGATTGACGACCTCAAGGGCAGAATCGAGCAGGTTAAAGCTAATAAACTGAGGGCCCTTGGCGAGGTCAAGGAGTTGACCGAGAAGTTAGACAGGCAGGAGGAGGAGGTACGGTACTGTCTTTTAAACTTCTCTCATTAACTCGCTGTTGCATCGGCTAATCCTGCATTTGCAGATGGAGAGGGCAAAATTGGAGGGCCGAAACCAACTAAAGATCCTGCAAGAGGAACTGTCATCGAGTAAAGAGAGGAGCTTAGAGCTCGAAAGGCGGTTCACTGAGATCGAGGAGCAAATGGGCTTGCTTTGAGGTAGAGGATGCGACCTGCGCCGAGGCTTTCCAGCTCGGCGAGGAGGAGACCCGAACTAAGATAGCCCGGGAGCATCCAGAGTGGGACCTCTCTTTCCTGGATGCTGAGGCTTGTGAGGCATGTACCCCAGGGGCTGAAGAAGATGGATATGACGATGTCTCAAACGTCGACCTGGACGCTATCTTGGGTTCAAGTGAGGCTACAACTTCCGAGGGACACTTCAAGCCTGCCGCCGAAGGAACGATGACTTTTGAAGTGGGCAAAGCGAGCCGAGCCTCTCTGAGTGTTGTTAAGGGCACTGCTGGAACTGATCCAGCTCCTGATCCTTGAGGATCATTCGTGTGCTTTTGTTTTTCAGATATGTAATTCGGTCAAAATTTTCAATGAATGGGTCTTTTGTCTTCATCTACTTAATCGCCTCTTTTGGCTGATCTTCTACCCCAAGTTTTCTTATGGTTGCGAACGAATTATGATTCATTCGCTATCTTGGGCTGGTTGGCTCGGACTTAAGCAAATATTTTGGTCGAGGCCGAGGTATTGGGATAGCTTAGTTTGTCCGAAGCAAAGAAATCAGCATGCTTTGGCCGAGGTAAAGGGAACTTCGCAACTTTCAGCCAGGGTGCAATGTACCATGCGGTTTGGCTGAAGTATAAAGAGTGCTCCGTTGTTGTTGAGGCATCGATGGCTATCTCAGTCCAGATCAAAGCGAAAGATAATGTTCAGTCATGATGTACTGAAGAGATACTTCAGTTTATTCCAATGTATGGAGGCAGTTTTGGCCTTAAGCGGGAGCACAGGGCAATGTCTCGGTTTATGCCAAGACGTAATGGGCAGTTGGGCCGGAGCAGAGGATATCGAGGCACCTTTATTGAAGAGCACTTGGCTTCTACGCCTTTTTATTATTCTGCCAGCATCTTATCTTTTCCAAAGCGAGCTGATCTTCATTTTACCGAAATGGATAATACGGCCCTGTAACCTGCAAAAGGTTGCCTTTGCATTTTTCGAGGTCGTTTATCCCGTCGATCTTTTCCAAGGTACGACATAGATGCTGACTTGCCATTGGAGGGTGTCATTTTCACTGAGTGATTTCCCAGGCCTGCCAGTATCTCAAGGACCAGCGGGCGATCCCCTGCATTTAAGGCTCTCGATTCGAGATCAGGGGAAAATCTTTTGGCGTGCATCATAGCTCGGGCGACGCATTTGGTGTGCATTGAATAGCGCTCTTTTCATCTTCGGAGGCCATGTAGCTGTGTGGGCAGGGCGTTTTGAATCTCGGGGCTTTTCGCTCTAATGGTCACTCCTGGTTCGCTTGCCTATAAAACGGGAGGAGAGGGCCGTTTTAGGCCATCCTCCAAGGTTTTCTTCTCCGTGAGTTGTGAGAGTTTTCATGATGCCTGTGTCCTTTGGGCTGAGAGTGGGGGGACTGAGTTTTCTTTTGCAAGTCGTCTTCCCCCGGATAGCTAGGGTGATGAAGGAGTCGCTGAAGAGCAACTCATCCTCCAGAGAGGAGTTTCAGAGATCATATGGAGAGCGCACAGGAGGTCCACAGGGATCACATGGAGAGCGCACATACGCGCTTCCTGTGTGTCCTTTGTGGTTTGCTACGGGGGTCGCAGGGTGAAAAGTGCACATGTACCCCCATAGCATGCACGGACTTTTCCTTCTCCCTCGGGCTGGATGTTTAGCCCCTCCGCATGGGGAATCTTTCGCCATGTGAAGAGGGAGTTGAGAGCAGTGCGGAGCTGATGGTCCCCTGTCTCTCTCAATCGGGCAGCGACCTGCAGCCTAGCATTCCATCCGGGGGGAAGCATCCTTGGCTTTGGTATCCAACATATCCGTCCGAGGGATCGGTGGATGGGTTGCCTTGCTCAATAAGGCTCATCCACTCATTCTAATTTCTTTGATATCTTGGGTCGGACGCCGAGATATATTATTAACCGAAGTTGATCACAACAGTCAGGCCGAGCCATTTGTTCGTCTTTATTTCTTGTGCTATGATGCACTTGTAATGCCTCTTTGGAGGTTGTAATTCCTTTCATTGGTAAAGAAATAAATAAGCTTTTATTCTTTCTTCTTTTAGCATGCTTTTTTCCGATGTGATTGTGCTTGAGAGTTACTACTCCCATATCATGTTTTTGGGTCATGGCATATTTCGGCAACGTTCTTGCTATCTTGTTTTGCTAAGACCAACGTTCGGTCCTCGGTGGAGGAAAGTGTTTGTCCCTGTTCGGGTCAGAGGTGGACCTGGGCGATCTCGGGGACTCATGCAGTAAGCATGATCCCGTTTGTAGAACGAAGCAGGTATTTCTTCGGAAAGGGATAGCTCGTATGTCTTTTCGGTTGAGTAGAAGGAGGTTGCTTACTTTGCCGAAGTATCATAGGACGTCTTAGTTGCGTCAGAGAGTTTGAGAGATTACTTGTCTAGACCAGAGCTTTAGATAAAATTTTAAGAGTATGCCATTTGATTCGGCCGAGGTTTCAGATAATCACTCGGTTGTAGCTTAGGCTTCGGAAGATCGCTCGGTTGTTGCCGAGAATTCAGAATATCGCTCGGTCGTTGCCGAGGATTTTTGATAGTTTACTTGGTCCTTTTTGCAACTGTGGATTCAGGTGTGGACGGCCAAAGAGGATGGGGGCTATCCGAGCGATGGAGGGGGCGCCTGGAGCCTGTAAATCGGCCACATCAGAGAGGGCGAACCATGTAGCTCAAGTGTTGGCCACTGGTACATTCTTTCCTTTGCGTTTTTTTTTTAGGACGCTGATTCGAGGAAGTCTGGCAGATTTTCGAGGATATTTACTTCAAAAATGATCCGGCAGATCGAAGGGAGTCTAGTCCCGAGAAGGGAGCTCCTTGAGCGCCTCAGCGTTATTAATGATCCTCTCCGACGAGGGGCAGGACTCTTCGTTTCCCGCGAGCGCCCACTGAGGTGGTGACGCATGGCGTTTTTCCACGGGCTGAGATTAAAGGCTCGAATGATCGAAATATACACCAGGAGCAGTTTAAATACGGATGAGAAGGATGCCTCTGTTAGTCATCTCTTTAGCCAACCTCCCAAGAGTTCCTAGGCTCTGAGATGGCGTCTGGAGGTGAGGGGCGATCAACTGTGGTGCCGAACATCAGCGCTAATGGCCATGAGGGGTCCCAGGGGAGCCGCGTTATGGTGACCATCGACGGGGAAGCCCTGGCATCGATGTTTGCGGATCACGAGTGGCTCCAGAAGGTGGCCAAACAATATCTGGCCGTTTCTATGAGGGAAGTCGAGCTCCTTCGCCGTGCCAACGATCGGCTCGAGGGGGAAGTAGCATCCCTTCAATGAAAGGTCGCCGAGTCAGCTCAGCGTGGGGAGGGTTCGATGGCTCCTGGAGAAGATGATAAGGCCTAGTGAGGGCTCATGTATCTTTTTATTTCTTTTTTGCCCTTTTTTGTGATATATGAAAAAGAAGATTTCTACAACTTTCGTGTTCGTTGTTATTTCCAGAGGTTTGTTCTTATCATTTGGCCTTGGCCAAGATTTTTCGATAAGCGACGCTCTTCGACTCTGGCCGAGGCTTTTGATAAGGAATGGAGATGCACTTCGGCTTTGGCTGAGGCTTTTACTCTTTAGTACCGACCGAAGTTTGTAAGCTGCCCGAATCCGAACGAAGTTTTGGAGACCACTTGGTCCGGCCGGGGCTTGTAAGCTGCCCAAATCCGAACGAAGTTTTGGAGACCGCTTGGTCCGGCCGGGGCTTGTAAGCTGCCCGAATCCGAACGAAGTTTTGGAGACCACTTAGTCCGGTCGGGGCTTGTAAGCTGCCCGAATCTGAACGAAGTTTTGGAGACCACTTGGTCCGGCCGAGGCTTGTAAGCTGCCCGAATCCAAACGAAGTTTTGGAGACCATTTGGTCCGGTCGGAGCTTGTAAGCTACCCGAATATGAACGAAGTTTTGGAGACCGCTTGGTCCGGTCGGGGCTTGTAAGCTGCCCGAATCCGAACGAAGTTTTAGAGACCACTTGGTATAGCCGGGGCTTGTAAGCTGCCTAAATCCGAACGAAGTTTTGGAGACCACTTGGTCCGGCCGGGGCTTGTAAGCTGCCCAAATCCGAACAAAGTTTTGGAGACCGCTTGGTCCGGCTGGGGCTTGTAAGCTGCCCGAATCCGAACGAAGTTTTGGAGACCGCTTGGTCCGGTCGGGGCTTGGAAGCTGCCCGAATCCGAACGAAGTTTTGGAGACCGCTTGGTCCGGTCGGGGCTTGCAAGCTGCCCGAATCCGAACGAAGTTTTGGAGACCGCTTGGTCCGGCCGGGGCTTGTAAGCTGCTCGAATCCGAATGAAGTTTTGGAGACCACTTGGTCTGACCGAGGCTTGTAAGCTGCCCGAATCCGAATAAAGTTTTGGAGACCACTTGGTCCGGTCGGGGCTTGTAAGCTGCCCGAATCCGAACGAAGTTTTGGAGACCACTTGGTCCGACCGGGGCTTGTAAGCTGCCCGAATCCGAACAAAGTTTCTTGATCTTTTACTTGGCCCTACCAAGGTACGGAGATTTGATTCGAGGCTTGGCCCTACCGAGGTTCGAAGATTTGACTCAAGGCTCAGCCCTGCCAAGGTACGGAGATTTGATTCGAGGCTCGGCCCTGCCAAGGTTCGGAGATTTGACTCAAGGCTCGGCCCTGCCGAGGTTCGGAGATTTGACTCAAGGCTCGGCCCTGCCGAGGTACGAAGATTTTGGCTCGAGAGATAGCTCGGTTGTGCCGAGAATGGATGTGTAAGCGACATCTATTTTCTATTATGACCTTTCAAAAAAAACAACTATAGCGGTCATGTCGCGGAGAATAGAAACAAGATGCCAAAGCTGTAAATGGGGAAAGTCTATAGAGAGCATACTCTATTGGTGATATATGCGGAGGTTGTCCGAACTCCACATCCAAGGAACGAATTTTCCGTCCAAATCCTAGAGCTTGTAGGTGCCGAGTCCGATGACTTTTGCCACTTGATAAGGGCCTTCCCAGTTTGGCGACAGCTTTCCTTGCTCCAGCGGTTTGAAAATGGACGCTTTCCGGAGGACGAGGTCACCGGGCGAGAAGGATTTTCCTTTGACTCTGGAGGCGTGGTAACGAGCCACTCTTTGCTGGTATGCAGCTATTCTGATTTGAGCTTTCTCTCTGATCTCTTTTACCAGGTTGAGATTGGTGTGAAGTTGCTCTTCGTTAGCTTCCTCTGAGTAGCTCTCCACTCGTGGAGAAGGGAGTCCTACCTCCACAGGGATGACGGCTTCTGTGCCAAAGGCCATCCGAAATGGGGTCTTGCCGGTGGGGATTCTCTGGGTAGTGCGGTAAGCCCATAGGACGTGATGAAGTTCGTTTGCCCATCCGCCTCGGGCTCTGGCGAGCCAAACTTTGATCCCTTGAAGCAAGGTCCGATTAGTTACTTCGGCCTCTCCATTGGCTTGTGGATGCCCCACCGATGTAAGGTGGTGGCAAATCCCATGTTCCTCACAGAAACCTCGGAACTTTGGGTTATCAAACTACATGCCATTGTCAGTGATGATTGTATGCGGGAGGCCGAAGCGGCAGATAATGGATCTCCACACAAAGTCCCTGGCCCGAGCTTCAGTTATTTGGGCAACTGCCTCAGCCTCCACCCACTTGGTGAAGTAGTCGATGGCGACAAACAAAAATTTTCTCTGTCCCGTGGCGAGGGGGAAAGGAACAAGAATATCCATCCCCCACTTAGCAAAGGGCCAAGCAGAGGATATGGGGACTAAACTGGCGGAGGGGAGCCTCTGGATGTTGGAGTATCTCTGACATGAGTCACAAGCTCGGACAAGATTATCAGCATCCTTTTGCATAGTGGGCCAATAGTACCCCTAGTGTAGCACCTTGTGGCATAGAGATCGACTCCCCAAATGGTTGCCACAAATTCCTTCATGCACTTCCCGAAGAGCATAATCAGCTTCGGATGGGTGAAGGCACTTGAGCAATGACATGGAAAAGGATGGCTTATAGAGCTGGTCGTCGACCAACACATAGTGGGCAGCTTGCAATTTCAGCTTTCTTGCCTCCTTACGGTCGGCTGGGAGCGACCTTCTTTGAGATACCTCGAGATGGGGTCGAACTAGGATGGCTCGGTCTCGATCTGCATCACTCGGTCCGCCTCCGCAATGCTAGGCTTTTCCAGGATTTTCAGGGGAAACTTTCGTTCGACACTCATTGATTCCGCATTCGCCAGTCGGGATAATAGATCGGCACGGGCATTCTCGGATCTGGGGATCTGGATAACTTCAAATTCATAGAAGTGGGAAATCAAGTCCCGCACCTGCTGGAGATACCGAAACATGTTTGGCTCTCGGGCCTCAAACTCGTCCCGCACATGGCCAGCCACCAACTGAGAGTAGGTGAAGGCATTTAACTTCCTCACTTTGAGGTCACGGGTGATTCGAAGTCCAGTGAGTAGAGCCTCATACTCGGCTTTGTTATTGGAAGCTGGGAAGGAGAAGTGAATGTCATACTCGAAGGTAGCCCCTTTTGGGCTGGTGAGGATTAGGCCAGTGCCTGAGCCACTGGCATTGGACGATCCGTCAACATGGAGCAGCCACAGGGCATCAGGCTTCGGTTGCTCGGGAGAATCTGGAGTGGAACCATCCTCCAGGATAGTACATTCAAGGAGGAAGTCAGCTAGAACCTGGGCCTTAATGGCCGGGTGAGGCTAGTATCGGATGTCATGCTCGCTTAGCTCGACGGCCCATTTAGCCATCCTTCCTGATGTCTCCGAGAAATGAACCACCGCCTTGATGGGTTGGTCGGTGAGAACTACCACAGAATGCGACTGAAAATATGGCCGTAGCCTCCGAACCGACGTTACCAGGGCCAAAACCAACTTCTCGATCCGGGTGTACCTTGTCTCGGCATCCCGGAGCAGTTTGCTGACATAGTAGATCGGCTTTTGAGTCTTTTTCTCTTCTCTGACCAAAACCGAGCCAATTACGCCTTCTGAGACCGCCAAGTACAGGAATAGCGTCTCTCCCGAGTTGGGGCTGCTGAGGAGGGGTGGAGAGCTGAGATACCTCTTGAGGTCCTCGAATGATTTCTGACACTCGGGAGTCCATTGAAAATTCTTGGCAGATCGAAGAGCTTTAAAGAAGGGAAGACACCTTTCGGCCGATCGAGCTACAAAGCGGTTGAGGGCCGCGATCCTTCCTGTCAGATGCTGGACCTCTTTGATAGATGTTGGGGGTATCATTTGCTGAAGGGCTTGAATCTTCTACGGGTTGGCTTCGATGCCTCGCTGAGAACCATGAAGCCCAAAACTTTCCAGAATTGACACCAAAGGCACACTTCGTTGGATTGAGCTTCATCCGATATTTTTGGAGCATCGCAAAGCTCTCAGAGAAGTTCTCAATATGCTGGGATGCTTCTTTGCTTTTAACCAGCATGTCGTCGACATATACCTCATGTTTCGACCGATTTTCTCCTTGAAGACCTTGTTGACCAGCCTTTAGTAAGTCGCACCTGCATTCTTCAGACCAAAAGATATGACACGGTAGCAATATGTACCTCGATCGGTTATGAAGGCGGTCTTTTCTTCATCCTCAGGTGCCATTCGGATTTGATTATAACCGGAATAGGCGTCCATGAAGGTTAGCATCTGATGCCCTGAAGTAGCATCTACAAGCTGATCGATCCGAGGGAGAGGGAAGCTATCCTTCGGGCAAGCTTTATTGAGGTCGATGAAGTCGATGCAGATCCGCCATTTACCATTCGACTTCTTTACCATGACGACATTGGACAACTAGCTTGGATAGTTTACCTCCCAAATGAAGTTTGCCTTAACAAGTTTGTCGACTTCTTCCTCAATCGCCTTCTGCCGCTCAGGGGCGCTCCTCTTCTTCTACTTTATGGGCTGGGACATCTCATCCACATTAAGATGATGGACGAGAACATCTGGGCTAACTCCCGGCATATCGGAAGCTGACCAGGCGAAAACATCAGCATTCCTTTGGAGAAAGTCGATCAGCTCCGTCCGAGGTTTTCCTTTTAGCAGTGACCCGATCTTTATAGTTCGGTCTGGCCGGACTTCGTTCAGTGGCACCTCCTCTAGCTCTTCAGCTGGTTCTCTCCGTTGTTCGGCAAAATCTTCCTGAGCGTCCAGTCCATCAACTTTGGGCAATTTGGATTGCAGGCTGGTGACGAAACACTGTCGAGCTATAGCTTGGTTTCCCCGGACTACCCCCACTCCCCATCCGGTAGGAACTTCATTGCTAGGTGCGGGATGGAGACAGCGGCTCTAAGGGACATCAGGCCGGGTCTCCCAAAAATTGCATTGTAGGATGATCGAAGCTTGGTCACCAGAAAATCTGTATGGACCGTGGCAACAGAAGGCTAAGTTCCCGCACGGACCGTCAAGGTCACGACTCCTTCTGGGGTGATAACATCACTGGTGAACCCCATTAGGGTGGAGTCCACAGCTCGGAGATTCTCCATAAGCAGTTTCATCTTCAGAAACACATCGAGATACAGAACATTGACGGAGCTTCCACTATCAATAAGAATTCGATCAACATCATAGTTGTTCAGATTAAGGGATACAACCAACGCATCATCATGTGGGAACTATATTTTCTGGAGGTCGCTGTCGGAGAGCTCATTTGTTCGCTTTCTTTGGCGCCGAACCTTCTTCATCGCTCCGCCCACTTGACGGACTGCCAACTGCCTCAATCATATTAATGTGACCAGCGACCGGAGGATTCGGAGGAGGAGGTTGCTGAGGCTTAGGTTGACGATCGCCCCCGTTCCTTGGCTCAGGTGCTCTCCTGAATTGGTCCAGCCTACCCCGCTGGATGAGCCTTTCGATCTCGTTCTTCAGCTGCTAGCACTCCTCAGTGTCATGGCCATGATCCTGATGGTAGCGGCAGTATTTGGTGGGATCTCTCCGGGTAGCATTCCCTCGGAGAGGAGGTGATCGGGGGAGCTGGCACTCTATCGCCATGAGGATCTCCACCCTTGGAGCAGTGAGTTGGGTGAACTGGTTGAACCTCCTTGGCGGGCTCCGGGTGCGGTTCCTTGACGGGGGCGAAGGAACCCTTTGGTGGCGAGGCGGACTTGGCTGGTGGGCGGATCGGTGCTTGTCCGAGCCCTTGGGCTCCTTTTTCCTTGTTAGCTCGGTGCGGGCAGCTCTTCGCGATTCTTCGACTTTGGCATATTTGTCCGCCAGAGCCATCATATCGGAGAGGTTCTGAGGGTAGCTGACCTTCAGCGCCAGGTAAAAGTCACTCTCCTTCAATACTCCGCTTGATAGGGTAGATATGGCCACCTCATTATTAAGATGGTCCACTTCTAACATGGTCGTGTTAAAACGGCTGAGATATTTCTTCAAGGACTCCCCCTCTCTGCTTAACCTCAGAGAGGGAGTTGATCTCCGCTGGTGATGATGGTTGCTGACGAACTGGCTGATAAAGAGGTGGCTCAGCTCATCGAATGAACTAATGGAACTTGGTTTCAAAGCATTGAACTAGGTTCGAGCGGATCCCCTAAGGGTGGAGGAGAAGGCGCGGCAGAGGACCACATCTGATGCCCCGTGGAACATTATGATCGATCTGAAGCTGCTGAGGTGGTCATCGGGATCGGAGGCCCCATGATAGGGCTCGATGATGGGCAGCTTCACATGGGAGGGAATCATTTCCTCCATGATTCCCTTGGAAAAGGGAATGCCATGCTCCATCTGATGGTGGAGCAGATGAGCCTGCTTGGCAACATCTAACTCCTGGTGCATCTCCCAGAGTTGCTGGCGGATCTCTTCAGGCACAACAGGAGGGGCCAGACGAGGAGAGAAATGAGACTGTGTCGAGTCGTGGCGAGAGAACACCGGAGAGGGGGATTGGGCCAATCGAGATCGGGGAAGATCTTTGCCATAGCCTCCTTGGGGGGCCTGGCTCGGCTTCCCTAGGGCGGCGAGGGGGTCAGCGACCCCATGCGGGCCGGAGGAGGAGATCGCCGGATGAGCGGGGGCTGCATTCTCCTCAAAAGGATGCGAGGCAGGAGCGGCTGGTCGGGAGCTTCAAAACACCCCTGAATCAAGTGGGTTAGAGCTTGGACTTGCTGGACCAGTAAGGCAAACTGGTCCTGGGTCACTGGATCCGCCGGTGGCAATGGAGTCTCAACTGGTGGCGATGGTGACGCTACACTGCTCATCGGATCAGGTCTTTGGGAGGTGACCTGATCCCAGGCTTCGGAGGTAGCCTTTCTTCGGTTGGCCATGGGAGGAGTTCTCTTTCAGGTCGAAATCCTTGACTCCTGAATCATAAGTTTATGGGACTTGAGGACCCTTCCTCTAGCGCCATTTTATTGCTGCTGAAATCTGTCCTCCGACTTGAACGCGATCGGGCTCCCTCCTGGGCGGACCTGCAAAAACAGTCCTCACACGAGAGGTGTTGGGGGAGGCCCTCCGCGGAAGACCCTCCGATGCTCAAGTCAGCGGGGATTGGCAACCAACAAACAAGAGGAGAAGGCTCTCACTGAAGAGTCTCTCCAAGGGTGGCCTTTGAGAGCTCTGAGCAGAGCGCTAATGGCGGAAAATAGGTGAAGTTCAGGCAAAAAGAGAGTGTGCCAGTGAGCAAGTGCGCATACCTAAGGAGTCGGCAGACGAATTTATTTATAGAGGATCACCTGATTCCCTGGGGGCGTCGTGGGTTCAAAAGTCGTTAGGATTTAAATCCAGTTTGTTACGAGGTCAGTAAGATTTGCATCTTATTGGTTAGAGGATCGACGGCTGGAAAAGCTGGTTGACGTCTCGAGATTTGGCGGGTATATAGGCTCCAGGGCTCTAGGCCACTCTCAGATATGATTTCTGTTTGAAATCTTACGGATTTAAACTTTCCCACACCAAATTCCGCAGAGGTCCTTGAGTGCCTGGGGCATAATGATGATTCGACTAACAAGGCACAGTCGGATTGTTTGACTGGGGTCCAGAGAGACGATATAGCTCGACTGAAGCCGAGAAATGATATAGCTCGGCTGAAACCAAGAGATGATATAGCTCGGCTGAGGCCGAGAGATGATATAGCTCGGCTGAGGCTGAGAGATGTGATGCGCGCCTTAGGAATCCTTGGCTCGGTTAGGGGCTAAGGCACCACGATCCACTGAGGCTGACTTGTCTCTAGAGGGTATTGTTCAGCACGTGGGAGTTAGGGTTGATCCTAGCCCCCTTGCATGATTATTTATGCAATGACAATTTTACCCCTCAACAAGTCCTGCTATGTTGACTTATAAAATTTGAACCCTTAAGATTCTTGCTTGAGCCAATTTCCTTTTTTTTCTTTTATCAATAAGTTAGTAAACATGTTGAAACATGTTTGTTCAAACAGGGATAGGATATAATTGAAATTTACTTAGGTAGTGTTTGAAACCTGGATATCCCCTCTTATTCCCAAAAGCCATAAGGGATAGCTGGAAATAAAGTTAACCAAAGGGATATATAGTCCATGCTTAACCATAGGATATCGCCTCAATTTATTTCCTAGAAAATGCAGGAATAGCTGGTTATCCCTCCAAATAAGAGTAAAAAAAAATTATCCTATGGATTTATCTTTTTATATTTGATATGATCAATGGGATAGCCAAGAAATATCTCTAGGGATAATCAGGGACAAACTTTATCCCATACACTTATCCATGAATAATATTTTTTCTATCAAACACTACCTTAGCCTCATTCTCCTAAGCCATCACATGCTACTCAGTATTAGCAATTCATTCTGGAGCAATTTTGCTTTAAGTGCTTAACTGATGCACCATAGGTAGTTGTCTTGACTTTCTTTAAGAAAGCTTTGTGATACTCAAGCTGGTTCAGTAAGAAGAGCATCAAATTTACTGGCTTGTACCAGCAGCACCAGCTTTGGTATGAAAAGTTACCATCCATTCTGTGTCTCTACTTCTTAGTTAATTAAGGTCTGTCGGGTGTTTTTATTGCTTGTAGCTTCTTGATCACTGCAATTGGTTGCAAGCTCAAGCAAGCTAGGGGAAGTTCATCCATCCACCTGATTGCTGTTGGATTGTGCCTTTGTATTCCATTCATTGACCATGGCTCATGTAACTTTGCATGGGTTACTCCTGTCACGAGATGACATACTGCACTGGAGGACAGGCTCTAAAGTTTAAGCAGAATGACATCTTGAGATCACTGTCTCGTTGTAAGTCATAATTGGTAGTGTAATCATTTTAGCTATTAAGGATTATTGTTTTACTCATGATAGCACTGTCTCGTTGCTGTAACATTGGTATTCGTTTCAGCTGAAATGATATCAGAGAAGAATATTTATGCACTGACACGTATAACTTCTATGCTTGGAAACTGCATATGTTCACCTTGTCAGTTAAACTATGGAACTGTTCAAAAATATACTGTTTATATTATCATTACAAGAGAAATCCCAGCCGTAAGAACATTTGCAGCATATTTTACAAGCTATGCACTTCATATGTAGCATACAAGTTGTATACAAATTGATCCAACTGGTCCCAGTTGATGAAAATGAGCATGGGAAGCACAGGAGATGGGGAGTTTCAATTCTACCAAGATATGTGCATAAATCAAAGAAACAATAACTAAAGTTTTGATCATCTCCAAAAATTCCACAAAAATTAGATGGTGTTTTATAGCTATTTGGCATCATGACAGAAGCGAAACCTAAAACAACGGTGCATTTTGGGGTGCTTCAACCTCCATCGGAGGCAGGGTCATTCTATTTGGCCTGCGTTTTTAACTGAGAAGCTTCTCATGCCATATTAAAAAAATGGTGTTTCTGCCCTTAAAATTTCAGGACCAAAATATCCCTCCCCCCCCCCCCCCCCCCCAAACAGCCCCCCTGAGACCCCCAAACAGCCCCTGCGATCGTCCTCCCGCCTCCCTTACTCTGAATTATCATTGGATCCTCGATTGAAGCAATTTAAACCTCAAGACAAGCAATGGAAAAACAATTAATAATTTATGAAGGTGCTACGGTCGCAAATGTTAGTTTATATCTCCGTCTCCATTTTTTTTCCCCGGTTCGTGCGTTGTTCGGCCCTATGTGGCCAAACAGGTTAGCTCTGTTTGGCCACAATAAGCTAAACAACTTAAATACGTTCGGCCCACTAGTGCCGAACAGAAGAATTCTTTTTTTGTTCAGATGAAGGAATTCTTCTGTTCGGCCCTGTGTCGCCGAACAGAAATCTTCTGTTCGGCCGTGGCCAAACAGAAGATCTATGTTCGGCGACACAGGGCCGAACAGAAGATTTCTGTTCGGTCCTGAGTGGCCGAACAGAGTGTTTAAATTTTTTTTTTGGGTTTGATTAATTATGATTAGGGTTAAAATTTATTATTTGATCGTGCAGAACGATGCTTCGACCGAATGCAGCGTGTTTGGCTCCGATTGTGTAATGGATTACACAAATGAATTTACAACTTACGAGGTAAAATTTAATTACATTTATTTTCGTATTATTGACTAAGCAATGTTTATAATTGTCTACCAACATAAAACTATTTATTTTATAGATATTCAAAAGTAGAGAAGAAATGTGTAATTGGAGTCGGGAAGTCGGAAAGAGGAATGGATTTGTTGTTATTATTAAAAAATCCGATTCGGGCAGCAATGTTATGAAACCAAGAATTATTTTTTCTTGCGAGAGGAGCGGTACTTGCAAAAGTAAACATATCAAGGAAAAGGGATCAAAGACCAGGGCCAGTGGCACTAAGAAGTGTGGATGTCCTTTTGCCTTAAGAGGAAATAAATTGGACACTGCAGATGATTGGATGTTAACGGTCATTTGTGGCGTACACAATCATCCAGCTGCAAAGCATCTCGAGGGGGACTCATATGCAGGACGATTATCTAAGGAGGAGACTACAATACTAGTGGAGATGTCGAAGAGTTTGGTTCGGCCTAAGGACATTTTATCTACGTTAAAGCAAACGGATGCCCTCAATGTTACGACAATGAAGACAATCTACAATGCACGACAGAAGTGCAAGGCTGTAGAGATTGCTGGGAGATCTCAGATGCAACATCTTCTTGGTAAATTATCTGAGTGTAAGTACATTGAGTGGCATAGGAATTGTATCAAGTTTGATGATGTGCGTGACTTATTTTGGGCACACCCTGGCAGTATAGACTTATTACGTGCATTTCCTCGTGTGTTGATAATGGATTACACTTACAAGACCAATAGATATCGTCTTCCTCTCTTAGAGATTGTCGGGGTGACATCAACTGACCTGACATTTTCTATTACTTTTGTGTATATGGACTCTGAGCGAGAAGATAACTATACATTAGCATTAGAGAGATTGCGCAGTGTCATGGACGATGATGCTATGCCTGAGGTGATAGTCACAGATAGAGACTTGGCTCTATTGAATGCAATTCAGATGGTATTTCCTACGGCAACACATTTGCTATGTAGATGGCATATTAGTAGGAATGTTTTGGCCCAGTGCAAAAGGTTATTTGAAACAAAGGAGAAATGGGATAAGTTTATAATGACTTGGAATATACTTGTGTTGTCCACCATAGAAGATGAGTTTAATGATCACTGGACAAAACTCCAGAGAGAGTTTACTACCTACCCAGATGCTTTACGGTATGTGTCAGAAACTTGGCTAAGCAAGTACAAGGAAAGATTTGTTGCAGCATGGACGAACACATGTAGGCACTACGGGAATTTGACAACTAATAGGTATCACAAAGAATTGATAAATTTAAGAAATATATAATTTAATAACGCAATTGTTATCTCCCTTTTATTAAATTTTATTTACTTTTCCAGGGCTGAAAGTGCACATGCAAGGCTGAAAAGACAGCTTGGATCAAGCCAAGGGAATTTCGAATAATCTTGGACAAAAATACATAATTTAATTGAGTTACAATATAGTGACATTAAAGCCTCATTTGAGAAGAGTTTGACGGTCGTGCAACACGACTTCAAGCCTGCTGATTTCAAAGAACTGCGCGGTTTCGTTTCTATAAGTGCATTAAATCAGATCCTCGCTCAAGCGAAGCGAGCCGATTTAGTTGGTATTCATGCTTCCGTTTGTGGGTGTGCTATTCGGCGCACACATGGTTTATCATGCGGCCACGAGATTGCACGGTTCAGGATGGAAGGTCGGCCAATTCCCTTGGATTGCATAGATCCTCATTGGAGAAAACTTGATATAATGCCGGCTTCAAATGTGCTAAGTATTCAGTTGAGCTGTGAACCAAAGTTTGATATAATTGCTCGGAAATTCAAACAGTTAGATGGGTCTTCGCAATTGCAGATGTTAAGAAAATTAAGAGAGATTGCTAGCCCAGAAAGTACTTCTCTTGAAGAACCTGCCAAAAGGGTCACTCGTTCAATTGGTCGCAGCCGTGCTTCATTGAAGGTTGATACATCTACCCGCCGTGATCCTTCTGCCTTTGAGTTGATTCTTTCAGGACAAGATAGTTATTCTCCTGGTACGACCACTCCACAAGCGACGCAATTGCCAAAGAGGCAGCCAAGGAAGAAGGTACGAAACATTTCTTTCACTTAGTAAGGGACCATACCAGAATGTGCCAGACACGTGCCGATATGTGCCTCACGCATGCTGGTTCGTGCCGGCACAAGCCGGCAACTTCCGGACCCCATGCCGGTAAGTGCCAGAACCGTGTCGGTTCGTACCGGCATCTTTCGGACCCGTGTCGGTGAGTGCCGGATGCGTGTCGGTACGTGCCGGATGCACGCCAGCAACTTTCGAACCCCATGCCGGACGCGTGCCGGTACGTGCCGGTACATGCTGGCACCTTCCGGACCCGTGCCATTTGTTATTACAAAGCGAATGTTTCTGTTGCGTCTAATTCATTCTTTAATGGTTTGCAGGTTTCTCGTTAGCGAACCCGGTCATATAATAAG
Source organism: Calamus simplicifolius (assembly GCA_900491605.1). Lineage (NCBI taxonomy): Eukaryota > Viridiplantae > Streptophyta > Magnoliopsida > Arecales > Arecaceae > Calamus > Calamus simplicifolius. The sequence continues at coordinate 421,191 of UESW01003974.1, read as the reverse complement.
CCAACAATCTATATTGATCAAATTCCAGATGGGTTGAGGCCGTTCATCCAACATATCAAGGATGTTAAAGCTGACGGCAACTGCAGATTTAGAGCAATAGCTGACTTGCTGGGATTTGGAGAGGAGGATTGGCTCCATATTAGGAAGGATTTATTGAATGAGTTGCAATGTCATTCAGAGCACTATCATGCTTTATTTGCTGTCGAAGGGAGGTTTCAGGAGATTGAGCATGCATTATCATATTTTGATAATGATCCACCATTTGACAGTGGATGACTATGCCGGATATGGGGCACGTTATAGCGTCCCGCTATAACGTTGTCCTATACCACCTCTCCTTGCAACAATGTCTTACATTCCTACCTTTACGATCGATGCCTCTTCGTCCTTTATCCCGCAAAGATATTGCAATGGCATTCGTTAATGGCAATCATTTTGTTGAGGTATTAATTGAACAACTCTTAATCATGCTTAAATGACTAATAATTCATTATGTTTACTAATTTATATATTTGCAGGTGTTTCTGTTACCGGGTCATCCTGTTCCCCCAATAGCAAGCAATTGGCACAAACATCATTTACCGTGTGCTTCCGAATGAGCTTCTTCATATGAATCTAGGATTCATGAGTTCAGACGAACGATCTCGTTGGATGTCATTATTAGTGAAACTATTGAGTTGTAGAAGTCCTTTTGCTTGCAACAATCAATTTTGTATAATGTATGACATATTAATATTAATTCAAAAGATTTTTATTAAAATTGAGCCGAAAGGAAGTGAATTTTCATTCAATTTTTAATGTCTGTTACAAAAAGATGCACTATGTGCTAACAGATATAAAATGCATGAGGTACATCAAGAATCCCCACTACGCCGTCGTCGACGCCTGTACTGCTGTGGAGATGCATGACTAGGGCCAGGAACATCAGGCTGAACAGGCTGCACCGTAGAGATATGCTGACCCTGCAACACATGTGTCATCTGCAATATGACATCGTACATGTGCCTCCCCTGTGATGCAGCAGCCTTCTCCCGGTCCATATCAAGTATGTCAGTGCAAAGGCCAAGTACATCTGCAATACGCCGGCCTAGCACGTCAGCATCAGCATCATCGGGACGTGATCGAGAGTAGATACTGGATCGGCTCTCCGAAGGGTGAACAGCCAGATGCGTGATCCAAGAAAACCACTCCAAAAATTCTGGTACGCAATCGGAGGGTCGGGTCACCGGATGGCTCCTGCTCGCTGTGCTCAGTAGGTGATCCTCCCACCTCTCCCATAACTGCTCATAGAAAATGTACCGGATGCGGTACAAAGCTGCTGTTGATCCTCTGCTGGCTCGCTCAGGGGCCAGTGGCGCACGGAGGATCGTCTGTATCCTGCCGAACTATCGTAAAACCCTTTCAGAATGATAGGGTTCTACGACATCCATGCACTTCAGGCAGCCACTGAAGAATGCAATATCAAGGAATGGATGGTCATCCCGAATAAGACGATGGGGATCCCAAACTACCTGCAATATATTAAATCGTAATAAGTTTGATAATGTATGACAAATTATATAAATGCACAAGTGCATGGTCCTATGGTACATACCTCATCTGCCCTTAGTACGTCCAATGACTCACGTAGAATCACTAAATGGTCCATCGTAGAACGGGGTGGAGTATCGGAAGTCCATCGATGTACGCAAGGCCTAGCATCAGTATAGTCTAAGGCTGGGTGAGGAGTGAGAAAGGAAAATGCTCATAAATCCATGCATGGAGAAGCGTCATATATCCACTGATCTGTCTAACGGATGCCCTATACGCAATCCCCAACTACCGATATAAATGAGCCAAGGCATCCGCACCCAGGCATATGTGCTCACTCTATCCAAATGCTGAAGCAGAGCAAGATAAGATATAGGCACCCGCGTCCCGCTCTTATCGACAAAAAGTGTTCACCCCAACAAAAAAAGCAAATACGCTCGTGCTGCACACTCTATCCTACGGCGGCTATCTCTATCTGATACATTTTGAAAATAACTCTTTAGCCACTCTAACCTCACAGACTGACCGCGGACTGATAGAACCTCCTGACGTGCATCATCCTGTGATACATCCAATAGCTGCACTAGGAGGTCCTCAGCATCCCGATCACTCATCCTATCAATCGACAAGGACACTGAGGCACCCATGACACTAATCCCTAATATGGCGGCAACATCATCCAACGTGATTGTCATCTCGCCAAAGGGAAGATGGAAGGTGTTCGTCTCGGACTGCCATCTCTCTACAAAGCCGGAGACAAGAATCTTATCGGCGAATCGATAAGAGCAATGCACTAGCTCTAGAAGACCAGACTGCTGAACTATATCCCTGAATCTCCTATTCGATTGCCCTGATGCCCACCACTGTCATTCACCTATTTTGGCAACATGGTTCATGCACTTCAGTGGAGTCTGTTCCTGCAAAATATAAATGGATAACATGAATAACACCTAACAGCATCGAAATAATACAATAAATAACATACAGTAGAACAACAAACAAATACCTATTGCCTCCAGATGGAGGCTGCAATATGTGTCCTGAAACTCCTAAGAACAGAGTCATCCTCAGGACCGCCTGGACAAGGACCATCCGCCTCATCATCATCAACATTCATAGCTGGGATGTCCTCGTCTATTATCTCATCTGGGGGCGATGATGCAACAACAACCTCAAGAACCTCAGAAATCTCAATAACCTGAGGGGCCTGGGTTCTACGTCTTCTAGCAGATGCAGTGAGGAACCAGCATCTATATCTGAAACATTGCAATATTCATCATTAAAATGAAAATATATTAAAATAATATATTTTTATTAAAAATATATTAATAATATAAACTCATTTAAAATTAAAACTTTATAATATACTTGATTATAATTATAATATACTTTATAATATATTATAAATTATAGTTTATAATATATTATAAATTATAATATACTTTATAATATACTTGATTATTATTATTATTATTATTATATACTTTATTATAAAATTATATTTAATAATTTAATTACTCTGTTCGGCCGAACAGATTTATTTTGTTCGGCCCACCAGGGCCGAACAGAGATCCCATCTTTGGGACGGAGGGGGAGAGGTGGCGGAGGGTGAAGCCATGGGAGAGATGGACGCCGGGAAGGGAGGGGAGGTTGGTTATAAAAAAAAACAAAAGCCCTATGGAAGAGAGCGGATCGAGGGAGGGAGAGAAGAAGAACCTACCTGCCGGAAAGCCATCGCCGGGAAAGATGCTGCCAGGGAAGCACCATGAGCGAGAGCAAGCGGACAAGCACGATCAGACAGGGGGAGGGAGTGGGGGGATACTCAGCAATTTAGGAGGGAAGATTGAGGAAGAGGCAGCACGGGAAGGGTTGAAGGGAAAAGGGGTAGTTTAGGTATTTTATCATTTTAGGAGGGGCTACTTAGTAATTTCTAGGGGTACTTAGTAAAAAAAAAAACCTCAAAATAGGAGGGCTTCTCAGCGAAAGTCGCGGGCCAAGTAGAAGCTCCTTCAGGGGCAGGGATGTGGTAACCATTAATTCTCAGCATGGGAACTTGATCATCAAATTTCATCCTTTTGACTCATCATTTTTCTCCTATCATTAAGAAAAGGGTAAAAGAAAAGAATAAAGAGAAGGTTAAAAAAAAAAAAATCTCCTCAGCAAGGCATCAGCTGTTGATCATTGAGTTCACTGGCTGTTGACATGTTTGGACGTGCTCATTTTCACAATAACGACTCCTAGTGATTCTGCACAACAGCACTGTTATCATATCCATGAATATATTTCAAGCCCCCAATGGAAATGCCATGTAATATAAGTTGCAAGGCAGCTTGCATGCTGCATGGGAACAGGTCGTATCTATGATACAGAACACAGTTTAAAACTGCACAATCTCAGCAATCCTGCGCAACAAACCTGAAGCTTCACACCAAGGTAACATCATGTCATAAGGCAACCAAGACAATAGGTGCATGAAATTTCAAATTTATAACACGAGAGACCAACTGAATCACACACATTTCTATTATCGGCCTTAATGTTGGCGACATCAATGTATTGAAACAATGAAACTCACATCAATGTATTGAAACATTGAAACTCACAACATTGAAGACCACAACTTATCACAAATAGCTAGTCCACATTGCCAATTCTGCTCATCTATCACAGGCAAAATGAACCAAGAGGTTGAAAACTCATATCACCTGAGCAAATGGCTCGAACTTCTCCAACAAGCTCTCATTTGTTTATGTTTCAATCCTTCAGAAGACTTCCTATATATATATATATATCCACTGTACTAAGTTTAAATTCTTAATCATGATGCCTGGTGCAGTCAAATCCTTGGCAGACAGAAACCCAAACAATAAGGACCAGAAGCAAGAGAATTGCAAGAACCACCAACTTGATTTTCATGTTCTGAAACCACATTTTTCTACGAACCATTTTTCCTTGTTTTTTGTAATCTTGAGCCTAAAAGATGAATGAACATGTTTAGCCTGGTCTCCGCATGAGACAACAGATATAACAGAAGAGGTTACCTGAAGACGTAAGTCCGTAGTCTTGTCAGCAATGTCTTTCAGCTTCTCGCCACGGTCCATAGTCTGGAAGGTATTGCAAGTGCAAATACTATCAACAGAACTTAAAAGAAATTTATGTCCCCTGTAGCTAAACTTACTCAAGGATTTGGAGGGAGAAAAAACAACTGTTTCATGTCATGCGCCCCCAATAAGAGGAGTTAATTTTATTGTTCTTCCCATCTGCATTTTTATTGACCACTATCATTTTATCACACCAAGAATAGCAACAAACCATATCCTATCCTGATAACAAATATATCAAGAGGTATCAAAATTCTTAAATCTGAGATGATATGTGATGATGTCCTAAGGAATACAAATCTCCTAGCAAGACTTCATCGACTGGAATCAGTTATTCTCGTTGATAAGGAACAGGAAAACCGATATTGAATTATAATAGATGACATGAAGCAGATCTTCCCTGATGTTGACATGGGTTGATTTGGATAGAGAGCTGCAGTCAAACAAAGATTGAGAAAGAGATTTAAAGGATATTTACTTTTATTGATTTGAAATCAAAATTCCCACCAGATTTATTGAGCATCTCATACGAGGTACTTGCCAATTTAAAAAGCATGCCTTCAATGTCCGTACAGGAAAAGATGGGGTGGTCATTTGAATGGCTGCCCACAAGCAACCATTATCAGAGCTCCATAATACTAGTAACGGTTTCTGAGATGGAATAGCTAAGAAGTTTAAACTTCTCAAATTAAGGGTTTTCTTTTTGATAGGATATACTAGTTATTACAAATCACAGCCTGTGGAGTGAAAGTATCGAAAAGTGACGGAGCATCCTGAACCATAAGACTGATTACTTAGATATGATGTAAATAGAGATGGTCATCAGTTGTCGCTTCCATGGTTTGACTAATACGTAGCCGGTTATTCCTATGCTGGCAGCTTGTCATCACCAAAGTTGATCACAACTTGAGTCAAACGCTCGTAGTACAGCTGGTAGTTTTGTCCTTTTTTTTTTGTATTATCTGAAATTTTCCATTTTGGAATGCCAGAAACCGTCTCTTTCCAATTTCACAAGAATGACTGCAGTTGAAGCAAAAAAAGCAGGTGGGTTCTGTCTAGTTTGTAGGGAAAATAAAATCAAGAGTAGAACTTACAATCCTTATGTTTTATGTATGTTGGATCAAGTAAACATTATCCACACTACTAGCCATTTGGCATTTGCATCGCATGTGCTAGAGTGGAGATATTTTAAATTATTGGCTTGGTTGAAATTCAATATTCTCCAACCACGCAATATTATCTAGTTTGTTGCATAAATTTTTGACACAAAAAAAATCCTGATCCAAACATTTCCTAGTGTAGTAGCTTGCAACGCTTGCCTTATTTACAACGCTTGCGTTGCTGGCAACAGCTCATTGAAAGATGCCTAAGCACAAACTCGACAAGCTTAATAGTCTAATTGAATTTTGACCATGTGTCCTACATAGACTACTCACTCCTTCCCCTAACAACCACTCGCGCACACATGCAGACATATGCCTGAACATTTACACACCCACACACACATGCGCACATGTATGCACACACACAAGGAAAAAAAGTTTCAGCAGCTAACATGACAATATGAGCATTTGTTTGCTTTTAGTGTCAATCTTTATTTTACAACTCATTGATTATGCTTGCATGGTAGGCAACAGCTCATTGGAAGATCCATAAGGCTGAACAGAGTAATTTAGTAATGTTCAATTTCCAACCACCATTGGGTAGGAAACTAAGTACTAAAATGATTCGTTTAAGCAGTAAGAACAAGAACAGGGCCAAGCCTAGGTGAAATAATATGAACCAATCCCTAAATTATTCAGCATATTTAAGTCTTACTATTAAATGCATCATATTTTTCAAACTAAAATTAGTGAGATCATGCATTAGAGATTTATCAAACACCCACGACAATGACCATATTTGTAAAGCAGGCATAGTGCTATGCCAGGCAAAATCAAGTCCATCATGCTAGCTATATCGGTAAATGTGGAAAGGAAATTAGATACCTTGTCTATATTTTCTATCATAATACTTTTGACTTCCGCAACCTGCGCCTTCACTTTTAAAAGCTTCTCTATCTCATCTGCATGATCAACAATATACTGCATGTGCTCCTTTATAGCTGGGCTGCAATAAAAATCAAGTTCATTAATTGAAAATGAATGAAAGAAAAAGAGGTAAAAATGCATTTTTAAATTTTAAAAACAAAATCATGAAACCAAAAAAATACCCAAATTCTTTGTTGAGGCTTTTGGCAGTTGCTGTATCAGCCTTACCACCTCCATATCTCTTTTTAAAGTCTGCCTTCAGTCTCTCCAAAAAGGCTATGGAGACATGTTTTGGAATAGATTCTTTTGCAACAACACAATATGCTGCAAAAATTCAGAGCAAGTGACACCTCCTTGTCAAGAGTACTTTCACATCTACTACTATTGTTTTGCAGATCTCTATCCACTCTTTTAAGAAAGCAGCAAAGTTTCTGTCAGTGAGAATTCAAATGAGTAGATATAATTGAACTAAATGTATGAGCAAGAGTAGTGACCCTTCCTTACTTTCAAAGAGAAATCGTATCTAAATGGACAATGAAAAAAGTGGCCATAGTAGCATGATGGATCTGATTTTATAAATAATCCTTTCATAAAGTTAATTAACATCGTTCTTGGTTTTCAAACAGAAACCCTAAAATGACATCAAGAAACTTATTTATAGTGTTCAGCCACTTAAGAAGTCAGCATTAAGCCATTTATTACCCCAGATACACACATCATACAATTCCTCCTATCAATTGCATGCTGACAAATTCCTCCTATTTATGGTGTTCATCCACTTAAGCAACTCGTGGTAAGCCATTTAGACCTAAACATACACATTACACAATTCCTCCTAAAAAATGGATGAGGACGTTTGCAAGGTTTGTTTTACAATGCTAGGGAAGCTATGTTACCTAGACACTCACATCCAAGTCCTAGAATCCATGTCAGATATGCATCCCACTTGGATGTGTTAGCCACTTGAATATTTAACATTTTTTAATTGTAGCCTTTAGAAAAGGGAAGAGAGTTGGATTCATCCAATAATGAGTTTGACCCATTGAGCTTTTGTTCTTATAAAAGAGTAGTTAAGAATATAGATATTAAAAATAACTTTGCAAAATATCATTTTCCCACAAATTCATTTTAACATTCTCATTTTTGCCATAATTGACTTGTTTTTATCAACCTCTCTTTATTGCCTAACATTCAGGCCATATAAAATCGTAAGCTTATTATAGTTCTACAAAATTCCTTATAATTCTCTTTATCCCATATATAAATACCAGCTGAAATTATTTTTACTGTGTCCCTCTATCTAGAGGATAAGCCTTGGCGCAATGGTAAAGTCATTTCATTATGACCTAGGTATCACAAATTTGGAAACAACCTCTTCACATAAAAAGGTAAAGCCATGTTCATCTAACCCTCTCCAAACCCCGCAGTGATGGGAATCTTGTGCACTAAACCACCCTTTTTCTTCTGTATCTTCCTTTTTTTTATCCTCCTATCATTTTAGTCACTTGGAAATATGTCTGGATCCAATGTTCATGTTCATGTGCATGCAACATTACAAGGAAGCTGCTTACATTTTTTATGATATGCACACAGATAGAGGCATCTCATGGAGGGCAATAAGGTACTTGATCTTTTCTAAGACATTCTACTAAAAGGTCGACTGGTGGACCCTTACGAATGTGATGGGAGAAAATGAAGTTTGATCCAAGGCAGAATGAACTGTTATGAGGTAGAGCTTGCTTGATCATGATCTTTAAATGCACTTCCCATTATTTACTGGTGCATTCTTGTTGTTGGCTATAGCTTTACTAGATGACACGAGAGAGAGAGAGAGAGAGAGAGAGAGAGAGAGAGAGAGAGAGAGAGAGAGCTAACAAGCGATCCATCGAAAAAGAATTACCCTTATTGATACCTTTTGTCTCCAAATGTTTGATCGCTACCCTGCTTGCAGATTTTGCATTATATATAATAAGGATAACTAATGAAATAGGAGATTGGGTCAAATTTTAGCTTTTGGAGTCAAGCGAGTCAGTGATGATGCTCATAATGATGACAGAAGTTCATGTCTTCCTGTGTGCAGCCCTCAGCAATCACAACTAAAAGAGAGTTGTTCCACATTTTGATGATTAATTTCTCCAAAACATATAATTTTCTGAATGTTTTCTTAAGAGCTAAATCAAGCCACCAGTAGGAGCTAAGATCTGACAAAATGCACAACCCTGTAACAACAACCTCATCCTCTTCCTTTTCTTTTGGGCCAAAAAATCCTCTTCTATTTTCACAAGGGGTATCGATAGGCTAGTTTTTCCTTTGTTAAACCCAACACAGTGTCCTTTGATGTCTCCTAACCACAGAATACTACATCCATTTAAAATGGAAGCATGCTCACATCTCATACAGTCGATTCACCTCCACATCCCCATATATCTACAATATCTCGAAAAAAGTTCATGTTTTCTCAGAGAGAAAAGATGCACGAATTAACGGAAATGACAGACCAGAAGCAAGGTTCACAATTTGTCTCATTTTTCTGCGACTTATTCAGTATTCAACAACGAGTAACTAAGGAGATCGAACAAAAACAAGAAAATGGCATCAACAAGGAAAAAAGTTCCCATTTTTCACAGTCAGAATCAGAGTCTAATATGTTATCCTGAACAACGACATTACGAGATCAAATAGAAAAACATAACAAATCAAAGAGAGATCCGTAAAAACGATAGCAATTCCACTTTTTCCCCATAGATGGATAAAGACAGAGAGCGGCATTATACCGTAGCCGTCGTGGACGAGGAAGTTGAAGGTGTGGTGGTCGCAGGTGTAGGTAAACTTGTTGTTGGAGGAGGGCAGCTTCTGGAGGCACTGCGCGGCGATCGCCGGGAAGTTGCCGGTGTACTCCGTGTACTCGGCCAGCACCATCGTGCCCCTTGCCACGAAGCTATATATAAACCACCCCTTCTCCTCCCCTTCCCCCATCTCCTCCTCGAATCGGATCTCCAAGCAATGGAGACAGAGGAAGAAGACGAAGAAAAAGAGAACGAAGAGACGAATTGGGGTCTCACATTCCAATCCCTAGGGCTTGGATTTGGAACCTTGGATTGGGGAATTGGTTTCCTTTCACGATTAAAAATCGCTTTTTTTTTCACCTTTTCTGTTCACTTTTTGCGACGCGGCAGCAAAGGCCGCGGATTTAGGCGACCTTGGTCTGCACTCGAGCAGAGCAAGCTCTCCCACTTGATTGCCCATATTTTTTCCGTTCTGTTCAATATAAAACAGGGCATAGATTTTACATCGAGTATTCGATTTCCACGTGCAAATTGCGGTGTGACTTTCCCTACGATGACGACGTGGCATGTTCTCTTTGTATAAAAGCCTGTTCGTTATATTGGTTGGAACAGCAGGATTGCCTGAAGCGCTTAGGCAGGTGGAAATGCCGATTTCTTTTTTATTTGTTTCCTGCTTTGAACGACTTCCGTAAGAGATGGTTGACGACGTCACCGTCGCTAAAAGCGGAGAGAAAGGCCTGAAGGAATAAATTGGCAGCGAATCTGGAAACGGAACTCAAACCGTTTGTAGCGTTTCGGACCAATATTGCGACCGATATAAACAATAAATCGGTTGTTCTTTCTATGTTCTGTGATCTTTGCTATACAAAAATGCATCGAGCCAACTGCATGTAATAAAGTTTTGTAGTTGGATGACCAATGACTTGAGAATACTATCTATTGTTGGTCTTTATTATAAATAAAAAAAATGTTATTGAATTTGATAATGTATGGGTGGATGGACAATGTACCTCACCAATGACTATTAGTTGTATGGGTGGTGCCTTGTTTGAAATTCTCAGCACTAGGTGGCAAGGAAAGTTGAGCAACAAACAGGATTGCTGACCTTCCACCTCTCAGGTTTTTACACACCATCTACCTTTGGGACTTTAGTTTCAAAGGTGAGCACTTTGGGAGAGAGATAGGTGGTTGCACGAAATTTATTTTTCTTGCTATTAGTTTTTTTCTTCTTTTTTTTTTATGACGCTTGGATGTCAAGAAACAATGAGCTGCATCAAGTTGGCTCCAGATAAAAGTTGGTTGTATTGAGAAAGAGGTAAAATTTGCTCCAAGTTAAATAATAAAATAAGATTTCGATAAGTAATCTTTCGTTGGATAACGCTCCGAATCCAATGTGAGACAGCAGCAAGAAGAGAAGAAAGTTTTACTTTATTTTTAATTTTTTTAAAATTTTTTAGTTGATTAGAGTATAGGAAAAAATCAAAATTTTAATAAAAAGCTGCTATTTGATTAACCTGCTTTTAGATCAATGGTATCAAGAGCATGCTAGATGGCACTCTATTCATCAAGGACTTTTGCGAGAAATATATTTAAGTTAATGTTAATGCTGAATCCTAGATGGTGTTTTGCGTCGGTTTGGATTTATTGAGAGAGTGTTTAGGCTACTAATGTCTTGAGACAATCCAACTCATATTTGAGCTTGATCGAGTGCTTTGTGCTCAACCCAACTTGATATACTCTTGCAAACAATCCAAATGATAAATAATACTCTCTCTCTCTCTCTCTCTCTCTCTTTCTCAACACACACACACACACACACACAAAATCCTTTAGAATTAAGTAGTTGACAAAGGCCCAAAATCTTATTAATTTACAAATTTGTTTGAGTATATAGCATGTACATATTATGAATTTATTACATTTTAAGTTTAAGATATGAACAAAAATACTTTATTGAGGATCAGAGCCTTGCTTCAATAAATTTTTGGAGCTCTACTATATTGAAGATTTAAAAAATACTTTATTAAAAACTTGAAGCCTTTTTCCAATAAAATTCTAGAGCCCTACTCCATTAATGACGATAAAACATATTCATCAAGATAATATGAACAAAACCGGCTCATATGAGGCTCAAACTTTAAATTGAAAGGTGTACAAACATGAAAAAAAAAAGGACAAACATGGACTATTATAATAAAAAATATAAATGACAGCAATAAAAGAAAAAATTATTTATATATATATATATATATATATATATATATATATATATATATATATATATATATATATATATATATATATATATATATATATGCATTTGTTCTAATGAGGCTAACCAAGATTGCAATATCTTAATCAAAAGTTTATCGGCCCATAAGATAGGAGTAATTAACAATGAAAGCTTGCACTTATTAAAAATCTTCACCTCATATTACTAAAAAGTTACTATTAAAAAGATGCAAAACTCAAATAAATATACTCTTACATCCCATATCATCTCGATTGAGGTATTTTTGTCAAGGTGGAGGACAGTACAGAGGTCAACAAGATCTAGCATACTCCATGGGATTAAATTTTACTTTCCATCTTTGATATCACATGGTTAGCTTAAAGATTACTTTAAATACAACCCTAAATTAAAAACATTTCTTATGCAAATCATATAATGGCATCCTAGATCTTGATTGTGGCTACTAACACATTAAAAGACTAAGTATTCCTGAGTCTATCATTGTTGTTGTTGCCCTTGGTGCCAACATCCAATTCAACATTATACCATTGAATGCAGTGGCCCTAGTTGTTGCTACTTCTACTTTAGTGCTTTATTTGTTTCCCATGAATGTAGGCCTAACATGATGATCACTAATCCTCCAAGATAGTCAATCAAGGAGAGGTTGCCCTTTCCGACTACTGCTAGCAACTAAGGCTGCTCTAATTCCTTTTTTTAAGCTACATATATCTTGAAGGGGCAAAAGTACTGCCAACAGTCTTTCTTTTAATATTGCATCAATTTTGGTGCCCCAAGAAGTCAGGCAGCTCCTTCGACTATTGACTTCACCTTGGTAGTCCTTACTATCATTGTTGCTCCAACTCCAACTACTAACATTATAGCACCTCATCCATCACCTTTGATGATGACAAAAATTGACAATACCGACTTGCCTCACCATATAGTTAAAGAGAGGCTAGTCTTTCCTTCAGCTATGGTGGTTCAAGGACAATCTTCTTATCTAAAGCTACTACTTGAAGATTAACTCCAGTTCCCACCCCTATTCACCACCCGCCAACTGGACAAGAAGAAATTTGGACCCCCACAAAAGTAGTATGACCAAATTACTACTTGTTGTATTGGACAATACTATAGTACTAGTCTCAAAAGTAGTAACAACATATAACATATCCCAGTCTTCGGTAAACTAATTCACTCACAACGCTCTTGAGTCATCAAGGAAGAGAGGAGGGATGTAAGCATCATTGAAAGACTAACTTGGAACAACATAATTTATGACACTTAACAGTTGATATACTTGGATCAACTTAATTTATGACAATTGTTAAATGCACTTTCGCTTTGATTGATATACCTTGTTTGTTTTTCTAATAGAGATATTAGAAGAAAATCTTATTAAAACAAGTAAATAGAAAAGAGAGTGTACATTGCATATTTAATTTACAAATCAAAAAGGAAAGCTCTTTAATTATATTTTCAATGTAATTAAATTTTAAAATTTCTTTTTTGTAGAAGAAAGGCTGGTCCTCAGTAATACAAACATATAGCTTTTAATATTTTAAAAAAGATAAAAGTGTAATCAATAAAGACATGCCCAAATTCAACACCCTAAGAATTTGGGTCAAATTATGGCACATAGCCCACCACATGCACTTTGTCCAATAATTTTATAGAGCAATAAACTCAATGACTGAATATCCTATTGAAAACAAGCATTAAGATGTTAGCAATCTCTTATGACGTGTACTTCATTGCTATCAACAATGAGCTAATGATTGTAACTCATCATAAGAATGTGAGCGATCAAGTTAACTTCAATTAATTTAACAATGACATGAGCTAATCAAAGCAAAATTTTCTTTTTGAAAAAGTCTTTGATTGTGCATCTCTCTCAATTTAAAAAGAAAAATAAGGTGGATGAAGACAAAGTTAATGTAGAAATTGAAATCTAGCTCTTCGAGTATTTTAACTTTTTAATGATTATTTCTACTAGCCATGTCTATTTTGAGAATTTAATTTCTTTTTAATTGGAAAAGAGATCGACAAGCACTACTTAATATTGGACCTGATATTATAAATAAAGAATTTATAATTTGATTTTAGGGTCATTAATGAAAGAAAAAGAAGCTTAAACCCTAATTTTGTCAATTATTCTATTATTTAAATTTTCTTTTCAAAGATTCTAGTGGAGCAAGTTGAGAAAATTTGCCCCTTTTTCTCATTCAAAATAGGTGAATGCATAAAAATGAAATTCGCATATGTCATTTGCCAATTATGTGGTCTATACTATTGGTCTAGATGGGTTGAAACTAAGTCCACCCAAGTAGACCAAGAGATTGCATAGGTTTTTAAGATCTATGGGTTTAGAATTTAACCCAACCAATATAGGTCTTCAAGTCATAGGTTTGATGGGTCAATCTTCTTAATTGCCCAATTCTTATAACATTTACTTTATCTAAAATTTTTTATTGTAGGTGTTTCACTAGACTAAAACCTAGGTCTAGATAAGGCTCAAGGTTACAAAACCAACCCCAACCTAATTGAAAATTGGCTTAAGAGCATGAAGACTCTGTATAGGTATAAGTTGGGATAAGAATAAATGTCACTACATCTCTCTTTTCCCTCTTCTCCTCCTCATCTCTCTCTCCATAGTTTGAAGCATGGATAAGCCCCAAAATAGTGTTAATCTTTTTCGACTTTCAGCCAAGTTTAACCTCAAGACAAAAATATCAGCTGTCGGCATTCTTTCCCTACAATTGCCACCGACAACAAACCTGCACACCTGCGATAATCAAATAATATTCTTCTAGCCTTTATGTAGCACTTCAGATAATATTCTTCTAGCCTTTATGTAGCATTTCATAAAGACTTAGAAAACTTCAATGCACAAGCGGCAGATACACAAAAATGCATCATGTTCAAAACTTTTTAACATCTGCTCATATAGAAATGTATAACATTACAAAATCAAATCAACACTAAGCGTCATCCTGCTCAGATAATATTTCTCATGACATCCTCAGGCAAATTCTAAGATCACATTCATAATCGACATCAAAATCATAAGTACATACATTATACTCATAATTTTTATTAGAAATAAGCCTTGTATTTATATCCAAATAAGTCTGATACATCACCACATCTCATTATACATATACATATATATATATATACATGAATATCATCCCACATTAGATTAATATACAAAGTTATCATCTGTGCTCTTGCAACCTGGCAGGCTTTAGTAGTTAAGGGTTTCAATCCCGCAAACCTTAATCCTGCCAAACAGACTCACTGATCTGAAAAAAGAATATTAATAATAAAGGGGTGAGACCTAAGTCTCAGTGATTGGATAACCATCTAACCAAGAAGAAATAGAGAATCATAACATCATATTTCAATAGTATGCTGATACAATATAGCTTGTATAAATCAGAGTATATTTTTAATATGATATCAGATAAAGTAAAATACAGCTTATTCTTCAAATAATATACAATACCGAAATGCTCTACAATAACTTTTTACTTAAAAATAACTCATTAATATAAATATCCGTGTATGATGCATTACAACATGAAGATATGCATTCTTTACCTACAGTCCAGACTTTATTTATTAAATTTTTTGATCCCCACTGGAATCTACTTGCCCACTAGCATCTCATATAAACTTTTCTCATGGGATAAATAATTAGCCCACTGACCCTTTTTAAATCACAATATAAGCTTTTAAATCTCATGATACTGGGTTGTGTGTGTAATGCCTCTGAGATACCATCCTACGGTCATTCTTCTACATGTGTACTCTCATTGGTTGCGTGACTAGCAACAGAATACTCGCACAAATAGTACCCCTTACCCATGTAGTTCATCTGGCAAAGTGCTTTGTTCCTTAACCCTGAAACCTCGGGTTTTTACTATGCCCCAACGGGCTATATAATAACTAGCTTCACAGAGCTATGATTCTTGCCCCTATGAGCTACTTACAACCTGCCCCACTAGGCTTGATCTATCATATACTCACTCCTGTTCACGGGGTTCATCGTACGATCGAATCGCAAGGAAGTACTGGCTTAATAGTAGTGTGCAATGCTCATGCTATAGCATAGTTTACAGGGTGATTAGCCCCATAGCTGTCTGAATGCTCTGTATGACTCATATATCAAAATATATTCTTTTTAATATTTTTTCATGTATAAATGCCATGTATGTATCTGAAACTCATACATCAAAACTCAGGCTTATTAGTTCCTTTGATTTTAAAACTCATGCTCATAAACTCGGACTTTAACTCATGCTCAAAACTTGTGCTCAAAGTTCGTGCATCAAAAACCCATGCACCAAAATATCATATACTAGGTTCTCATTTTTTAGATTTAAAACATACATAATACTCTACTAAAAATAACATACCACAGCTTGGTATTAATATCATTATACTAGCTTAAAATAAACTTTTCATTGCTAGATGAGAAACTCACTCACCTCAGAAAAATATCCTTTTAATTGGTACTCAAATCCGGTGTTTCTACTTCCTAGAACAACTCTCTTGATTTGAAGCCAAGCATAAACCCCAAGCTTCCCTTTACCTTCCTCTTTTTTTCTCCTTTTTCTTCTTCTTCTTCTTCTTCTCTTTTCTTTCTTTCTTTTTTTCTTTTTCTTTAGCTGAAACCCATGTAAATCCCCTTTTCCTCTGGTGACTTGGGAACCAAGTCATGAACAATGGTTTACTTAGGGGCTAAGGCATTGTTAAAATTTTTATTTTACCCTCGTAAACTCTTAACGCATACTTTTTAAAAAACACATGGCTCACTCATAACCATTCTATTTTTCTCTTAGATTTTCTTTCTTAAATTATCCTTAGCACAATTAGCAATTGACATCGGAGTCTTTTTCCATTTTATCCTTGAACATATATTTTTTTAATCCATTTATAGACTAGATTATTGTTATTCATCTAAATTAATACTTTCATGCAATATTTCTAGGAAAAGACCTTGCAACTTGAAGAGCTTGATTTTTAGAATTCAACGATTCAAACAGCACTCAAATCAGACTTAAAACAAAATAAATATGAAGTTTTAAAGATTTAATTCATGAAATCTGCAGTCTTAGAGTCGGCTCCAGCAGATCTTGGAGTTGGCTCTAACAGAAATTAGAGCCGGCTCCAGTATGAAGCAAAAATGTTGACCTTCTATTTTTCTTTAGAGCCGACTTCCCTTTCTGCCGGAGTCGACTCTAAAGCATACCAGAAGTTCTAAACTGTGCCAGAGTTGACTTCTCACCAATTAGAGTCGACTCTAACTGCTAAAAATGCCACTTAAGGAAAAAACTCAAACCAAACTTGATTTTTCTTGTGATTTAAGCCTATTAAAACTCAAATCTCTCAAATTCTTAAATCAAGAATATACTTATTTACACTATTAACTCTTTTGTTTTATATTTATCAAGCGGCCAACACACCTACACATCATTGAAACCATCCAACTTTTATTCTAAATAAAAATGATATTAAATTTATTAAAATTATAAGATTTTTAGGATGTTACATCAACCTTGATCCATCATTTGCATCGTGTCACCTTATTTACGTCACCCATTGGCAACCCTATACGATCATATTTAATTACTTAAAAAATTATAGTTCTAATAGTTATTAGAGTTGTCAATATTCCAATAGTTGAGTCTACAATAGAATGATATAATTTACGAGGCATGATGAAAGGGATTTGTTTCTTAAACTCTTGATTCATTAATGGTTCAATCATCTTTGAAATCAAGCAAGACATCAAGAATCAAAGTTGAACTATTTTACATGGTGGGAAACTCTTCTACTGATAAATGTTTGCTTAGGATTATAAGAATTAAGAAAATGAACTGATCCACCACTGAAAGCTTGGATCAATTTTGAACTAGTCGCTTTCTAAATTAATCTAATGTCTAAAAATTTTATAAGTTAAAAAGATAATTTCATATTTCATATTGAAGAAAGATTGGCACCAATGAGATCATAAGCCAATACATTATTTTTTTCTTGCATTATACATTATTCAATAGTTTCTTACAAGATTGGCAACTCTAATTACTTTTGGAATAATGATGTACTTTAAAGATTATTTTGCATCAAAATGAGAGTAACTAGGCGCAGTGGAGTTTGTCTTGGACTTCAAGAAATTTATTCATAGCATTGCTGTTGATGCTGGATCACCAGAGAGATAGAAAAATTTTCTTTGTTCAAGATCTCCGACCGAAGGAAGGAAAAAAAATCCCCCTTTCTCCCTGGATTCCCCCCTTTTATACTCCTTGAATTTTTGAAGAGAATATCACCCTCTGGCCTTCGTCATCATGCCGCCAGCCCTCTGGCCTTCGTCATGATGCCGTCAGCGTTGAGTCATATTTCCTTCTTTTCCGAATAAGGTTAATGTGTAAGACTAGTGCATAAGATCAATGATCAGCCACTGCGAGTGCGTGCCATGTGATTGTTTACTGTTAATTGACACCAGAAGCATTAAGGAACTTGCTCTGGAAGCTAAGAATCGTCATAATGGGTTTCGGTTTTCCCAAGGGAATGTCAGAGTTAGTGAAAAGTTATTTGGCTCTAAAACAGGTGCTCAATATCTCCTTTATTTGAGCTTTTCGATGAACGGTGACGTTCTGGCATTTGTCTTATCCAAGTCATTTAAAGCGCTATGATGTTTGATAATTCTTGAGCTTTGTTCCAGACACGACAGTTTGTAGCGTAAGTGCTTCTGATATGAAAATAGCTTTGAGAGCTCGGGGTGTATAGCCCAAAGCAGGAGGCCGTCCGGGACTTGGGGGGCAGCCCAGGGCCAGGAGGCCGCCCAGAACAGGGAGGCCGCCCAGAGCTTAGGGGCCGCTCAGGACCAGGGGGCCACCCAGGACCAGGGGGCCACCCAAAACCCAAGGGCTGCCCAGGACTGGGAGGCCGCCCAGAGCTTGGGGGCCGCCTAGGACCAGGGGGCCGCCCAGGACTTGGAGGCCGCCAGAACTAGGAGGCCGCCCAGAGCTTGGGGCCCACCCAAGACCAGGGGCCGCCTAGAACCTGGGGCTGCCCAGGACCAGAAGGTCGCCCAAAGCTTGGGGACCGCTCAGGATCAGGGGGCCGCCCAGAACCAGGGGGCCACCTAGAGCCTGGGGGCCGTCCAGGACCGGGAGGTCGCCTAGAACTTGGGGGCCGCCCAAAACCTGGGGGCCGCCCAGGACCGGAAGGTTGCCCAGAGCTTGGAGGCTGCCCAGAGCTTGGGGGCCGCCCCGGACTTGGGGGCCACCCAGAACTAGGGGTCGCCCAGGACCGGGAGGTCACCTAGAGCTTGGGGGCCGCCCAGGACCAGGGGGCAGCCCAAAACCTGGGGGCCGCCCAGAGCTTGGGGTACTGTGCTGAGGATTCCAACCTATTCTTTGCTGACCGACCGTATCTCAACCTGCCCTTCATTTATCGACCATATCATATGCCCCCTCGCCCCTGTTCCTTGTGCTCAGTCGCACCGCACGTGCAAAAGGGAGAGGGGCGGAAAATTGAATTTAAATTTGTATATATGATATATTGACATTTCGAAAAAGAGAAAAGGAGGGCGCATATCCCTAAGGGGATAACACCTTTTCGTCTGCCCGGTCCCACTCAGGGATCGCCGCGTGGTTTTGTGGTGTTCGAGGGGTTATATTCAAAAATATATTAAAAAGGGCTCATCCTCTCTACCTCTTTGCCTTTTATTCTTATCGCCTCTTCTGTGTCTTCACTCTTCCAAGTTCAGATTAGTCGACCTTTCTCTCTCCTTTTTCTTCTTCATGGATCCCCGTCAGGATGGGAAAGGCAAGAGCCCACTGATCGAGCCCTCTCGTGAGGAGATTATCCAGGCGCGTCGCCAAGCTCTCGGAGGCGTGACCATTCGCGGGGATCAACCAGCTCCACGGCTAATATCTAGGGCATTATCCCAATCCCCTAGGGTTTCTTCTTCATCCACTAGTCATGAGGTAGGATTTTCGGTAGCTACCCCTAAATCGGCCGGTCCGATGGAGATTGCTTCAATCATGTCTTCTCAGGATCTTAAGAATCTTAGGGCCCGGTTTGGGATCCCAAATAATATTCGTCTTTCCGTTCCCCTCCCCGAAGATAGGGTTACTCTTATGCAACCGGGGAAGGTTGCGCTGTACAAAGAATTTTTTAAATGTGGCCTACGACTGCCTTTGCATCCTTTTTTTGTAAATTTGTTGAATAGGTACCATCTTATCCCTGCGCAACTTACCCCTAACTCCATCCGCATCATCTTTTCATTTTTGGTGCTTTGTCATTTCCATGGGGCTTCCGCCCGGCTCTCCCTATTTAGGGCTCTATATATGATCCGGAATCCCATAAGGGATGGGTGGTGGAGTTTTGCGTCTAGGCCCAGGAGAGTCCTCGGGCTTAATCTCCCTTCCAAAATCAAAGGGTGGAAGTCACGGTTTTTTTAAACACATCTAGAGGGGGTGGACGTGAACTGGGGTGTTCCTGATACTAGTTCTAATCAGAACTCGACCATTGAAGAGAGAGATCAGGAACTGTTTAATATTCTGGTGTCTACCGTCGTGCCCCCTAGTAAGGAACTATTATCGAAGGATAACCTTTGGGGGATCCCGTCCATGCCGGTGTCGCTGCCCACAGCACCCGGTGAGCTTCAAAGAGTTTCATTATTGTTATTACTATTTTCTCTTCTCTTCTTTCTTCTTTTTTTTTTTCTCTTTCTTTTCTTCTTCTTTTTTTGGGTATTTGGTATTTGAATACGCATATGAGAACATACTTTAGTGCATATATTCCACTTACATTTGGCATTTCTAGAGCACTTTTTAATTAATCTTGGATTCTCGATTTTGCAGCAATGAAGTTCTCCCAGGATGCGATAATATCAAGCCTTCGGAAGAGAAAAGGAAACGCCCGTGGTGCGACAAGAGCCGGGCCTAAGAGGCCTTGTCAAAGGGAGCCAGGTCACTCGACCCAGCCTCCGGCAATCCTCCCCGAGGCGATATTAGTAGAGGAGGATGAGGGAGAGGAGAGCCCCCCTGTCGGGATACCTATCGGGGGTCTCCCTGGGGAGCGCCCATCGGGGGCCGCCTCCTCCCCGCCAGAGATATTGGAGGGCCATCCGGGAGTAAAGGGTTGGCCGAGACCTGCCCGCCAGGCCCGCAGTCGCCAAAAGGAGCAGATATCTCTGCTCCCCGGACATCTTGAAGGATCCGCCTCAATCATCAGGGATGCCCAGCCAAGGCGCAGCGTACAAGAGCTGTTTATCAGAAACAGTTCTTAAACTTTCGATCTTGCCCAGGTTTCAAGCCAAGATGAGGGGCTTGTCACTGGAGGAATCCTTCGATACGATGTTTACAGCTGCGCTCCAGGTAGAATCACAGTCTCCCTTTTCTCTTTCCCTTTTCTCTTTTCTTCTCTTTTTTTTCTCTTTTTTTTTCGTCATTACAGAATTCATGTATTCATCGACTGTTTAATATAGATGTCCAACGGCCTTTTCGTGCTTCGTGACGATCTGGTCAACGCCAAGTCTAACAACGAGGGCCTGAAGAAAGAACTATCGAAAGTAAAGGCCCGAGAATCGAAGGCGTCACTTGACCTTTAGGTCGTTCGGGAAGACAACCGCGCATGGCGGGAGAGGGCCGAGAGGGAGCTGCAAACACTGGACACAAACTATCTGAAACCAGGGCAAAGCTACTACCGATGGAGGAAAAATTGAAGGAGGCCATTCACAAATTAGAATACATCGATAACCGGGCCGACAATGTAGAGGCCGCGGCCCTCGATGCTGCAGAGAAGCTGGCCCTGGCCGAGAAGGAAACGAAGGAAACCCTAGACAAAATGGCCATAATGGAGACAAAGGCTCAAGAAAGGGTGGCTGCGACCGAAGCTCGGGCTCGGGAGGCCATTAAAGAATATAAGAGTTCCCCTGACTTTGCCTTGGAATTTTGCGAGGCTGTTATGGATGCCTTCGTCCAAGGTTTTGAGAGGTGCAAAAGAAGATTGTCTTGACATTTCAAACTAGAAGACCTCAAACGTTTTCAACCTGCAGACGACGAAGAAACCTCCGATGCTGAGGTTGAAGATACCGCCGACGAAGCAGTGATAGCGGAAGACTCTGCCATCAAAGCGACCGCAGTTGAAGAGTCAAATACCGAGCCGACCACAATGGGTGGGCATCCCATGAATCGATAGGAACGCAGCTATATTGGACTTGATCTCTTCTTCTTCTTTCTCTTTTTTTTTCGTCTTTGACTCTGTCCCCAACGGACTCTTTTTGTAAGCCGGCCGACGTCAGCTTGTAGATGATACTCTTTGGAGTTTTGTAGCAGTTCAGCTTTTAAATGAATGAGTAGCAGTTCTTCGTTTTTATTTGTTTGTTATTACAATCGATCGGCCTCTGATCTTTAACCATTATACATATAGGAAGTAAAGGGACTCATTTCCTCCTCCGACGTTAAGTTTGTCCCTAGGATCGTGGAGCTGCCGAGTTCTTTTTCAAGAACTATATCGGGGACAGTCGGATACCAGCCCGAGAGTTCGACTCGAGGCCGCCTAGGCCTTGGACTTGAACCTCCTCAGGGGAAAGCAATACCAACCCGGGGGTGTCCTTAGGACCGTGGGGCCGTCGAGTTCTTTTTCAAGAACTATCTCGGGGGCAGTCGGATACCAGCCCGAGAGTTCGACTCGAGGCCGCCTAGGCCTTGGACTTGAACCTCCTCAGGGGTAAGCGATACCAACCCGGGGGTGTCCTTAGGACCGTGGGGCCGTCGAGTTCTTTTTCAAGAACTATCTCGGGGCAGTCGGATACCAGCCCGAGAGTTCGACTCGAGGCCGCCTAGGCCTTGGACTTGAACCTCCTCAGGGGTAAGCGATACCAACCCGGGGGTGTCCTTAGGACCGTGGGGCCGTCGAGTTCTTTTTCAAGAACTATCTCGGGGGCAGTCGGATACCAGCCCGAGAGTTCGACTCGAGGCCGCCTAGGCCTTGGACTTGAACCTCCTCAGGGGTAAGCGATACCAACCCGGGGGTGTCCTTAGGACCGTGGGGCCGTCGAGTTCTTTTTCAAGAACTATCTCGGGGCAGTCGGATACCAGCCCGAGAGTTCGACTCGAGGCCGCCTAGGCCTTGGACTTGAACCTCCTCAGGGGTAAGCGATACCAACCCGGGGGTGTCCTTAGGACCGTGGGGCCGTCGAGTTCTTTTTCAAGAACTATCTCGGGGGCAGTCGGATACCAGCCCGAGAGTTCGACTCGAGGCCGCCTAGGCCTTGGACTTGAACCTCCTCAGGGGTAAGCAATACCAACCCGGGGGTGTCCTTAGGACCGTGGGGCCATCGAGTTCTTTTTCAAGAATATCTCGGGGGCAGTCGGATACCAGCCCGAGAGTTCGACTCGAGGCCGCTAGGCCTTGGACTTGAACCTCCTCAGGGGTAAGCGATACCAACCCGGGGGTGTCCTTAGGACCGTGGGCCGTCGAGTTCTTTTTCAAGAATTGTTTACAGGAAATCTTTGAATGTGTACATTTATTGACTTCTTGGGTAAATACATCCATTACATTATTGATGGTATTGCCGGAGATTGTCTGCGTTCCATGTTCGAGGGATTGGTTGTCCACTCAAATCTTCAAGTCGGTATGCTCCACGATGAAGGACTTCTGCGACTCGGTAGGGCCCTTCCCAATTCGGGGACAATTTGCCCCCTTCCGCGGTTTAGATATTTCGGCTCTTCTAAGGACCAAGTCTCCCTGGCGGAAGCTTTTCGGGCGGACGCGAGTTATAATATCTCGCTATCCGCTGTTGGTAGGCCGCCATTTTGACTTGAGCTCGGTCCCTTACTTCATCAATGAGGTCGAGACTGGCTCTTAAATTAGAGAGATTGTCGGCTTCGTCATACGACTCCACTCGAATACTTGGCAGGCCAATCTCGACCGGAATAACAGCTTCGGAGCCGAAAACCAGGTTGAAAGGCATCTCTCCTGTTGGCATCCTGGGAGTTGTGTGGTAGGCCCAGAGCACGCTCGGGAGTTCTTCCACCCATCTTCCCTTAGATGTGTCCAGCCTGGTTCTCAGTCCTCGTAATATCATACGATTCGTGACCTCGGCCTCTCCATTAGACTGCGGATGGCCGACAGAGGCGAATCGATGAGTGATGCCAAAATCGGCACAGAAAGCTCTAAAGGCAGCGTTGTCGAACTATCGGCCATTGTCGGTGACAAGAGTATGAGGTATACCGAATCGACAGACAATGGATTTCCAGAGAAAAGCCTTGACTTTGGCTTCAGTGATCCGGCGAGTGCCTCGACCTCGACCCACTTAGTGAAATAATCAATAGCTACAAGCAGGAATTTCCGCTGTCCTGACGCCGGTGGGAAAGGGCCGAGGATGTCCATGCCCCATTGGGCAAGGGCCATGGGGCGAAGAGAGGACTCAACAGGGAAGCCGGCTGCGCTGAATACAAGCGTACCACTGACATTGGTCACATCTCTTCACTAGTTCAGTAGCATCCTCCTGCATGGTTAGCCAATAATATCCTTGCCGGAGAGCTTTACGTGCCAGAGATCTGCCCCCCGAATGATTTCCGCATATACCTTCATGAATTTCCCTAAGAATGTAATCCGCGTCTGCTGGGCCGACGCATTTGAGAAAAGGCTGGGAAAAGGATTTCTTGTAGAGTTGGCCGTCCAGCAATATGAACTTAGAGGCTCTCCGTTTAAGCAGCTTGGCTTCCCCGTGGTCGGCCGGGAGGACGCCATCTTTCAAGTATTGGACATAGGCGTCCATCCATGTTTCTTCCTGTGTAACTGGCAGAACTTCTTCCATGGCTTCAATACTAGGTACTCCAGGTACTCAATATAAGTTTTGCCCATGGCGCTATCCGCTGATGTGGCAAGTCGGGCCAACATATCAGCTCTGGCATTCTCCCCTCTAGGGATGTAACTGATAGTGAAGCAATCTAGTAAGGGGATTAACAGATTCACCTTGCTTAGATACCGGGACATAATAGGATCTCGGGCCTCGTACTCCCCAGCCACTTGGGCAGAAATGAGTTGCGAGTCGGTAAAAGCTCGGAGACGCTTGATCCCCAGTCCATGCGCCAGTTTAATCCCGGCTAACAAGGCTTCATATTCAGCTTGATTGTTAGTGGCTTCAAAGAGGAAAAGAGAGCATACTCCAACACCACGCCCTCCGGACTGGCAAGAATAAGGCCGGCTCCGCTCCCCTGGGAGTTAGAGGCCCCATCGACGTGGAGGATCCACGCCCCATCATTCTCCTCGCCGGCATCTGAAGGAACTTGAGGGGAATCTTCTTGATGCTTCTCAGACCAAGTACACTCCACCAGAAAGTCGGCTAAGACTTGGGATTTCAGTGCGGCCCGGGCTGAAAGGATAAGTCAAACTCCCCTAGCTTGATGGCCCACTTAGCCAATCGGCCGGATGTGTCAGGACGGGACAAAATGGTTCTGAGGGGCTGGTCAGTGAGTACAATTATAGGATGGGCCTGAAAATATGGTCTGAGCCGCCGGCGGAGATAACCAAAGCGAAAATAACCTTTTCCGTTTTGGAATACCTTTCTTCCGCGCCATGAAGTACTTTGCTAGTATAATACACAGGTTTCTGAATGGCATGGTCATCGATACGCACCAAAACGGAGCTGACGGCTTCTGAGGAAGTCGCAAGATAAAGGAAGAGCTTTTCTCCTTCCTCTGGTTTAGATAACAGGGGTGGCGTGGATAAGAACTCCTTAAGCTCATCAAAAGCCTGCTGACAATCTTCCGTCCATTCAAAACCGTCCCTCTGCGTAGACTTTGAAGAAAGGCAGACACCTTTCCGCTGATCTCGACAAAAATTGGCTCAGCGCTGCTATCCTTCCGGTAAGTTGTTGTACCTCCCTCTTACAGGCTGGTGGCCTCATATCAAGGATGGCCTGAATCTTCTCCGGGTTTGCCTCAATTCCCCGCCGGGTTACCAGAAAACCCAAGAATTTCCCTGCAGTAACTCCAAACGCGCATTTGCGCGGGTTAAGCTTGATTCTATGAAGTCGGAGGTTATGGAAAGTTTCCTCCAGATCAGCGATATGGTTGGCAGCACAAGTGCTCTTCGTCAGCATATCGTCTACGTACACTTCCATATTGCGGCCGAGCTGATCTTTGAAAACTTTATTCATCAGCCTTTGATAGGTGGCTCCAGCGTTCTTTAACCCAAAGGGCATTACTTTGTAACAATAAATGCCCTTCTCAGTAACAAAAGAGGTATGTTCTTCATCCGAGGGGTTCATGTTTATTTGATTATACCCCGAGAAGGCATCCATGAAACTAAGAAGTTCGTAGCCGGAAGTAGAATCCACTAACTGGTCGATCCGTGGCAATGGAAAACTGTCCTTAGGACAGGCTTTGTTAAGATCAGTGTAGTCAATGCAGATTCTCCATCCCCCACTGGTCTTCCGGACCATGACCACATTAGCTAGCCAGTCAGGGTATTGCGCCTCTCGAATATGGCCGGCCATAAGCAATTTATCCACTTCTTCATCTATAGTTCTCTGCCGCTCAGGAGCGAAACTCCTTTTTTTCTGGCGGACCGGTCGGCATTCTGGGTTGATATTAAGCCGGTGAGTGATCACCTCCGGGGGATCCCAACCATATCTGTCACCTTCCAAGCAAAGATATCGGCATTCACCCGCAAGAAGGCTAGGAGCTGACTCCGGGCTTCAGGGGAGAGGAGTTCGCCGATTTGCACGATCTTGCCTGGGTCATCCCCTAGGGGGCAAGATACCAAACGTTCTGCCGGTTCCCCCTCTGCTCGGTCTCCCTGGGATCGAATGATTCGGCAGCTGGGGGAACCGCAACCGCCTGAGGACTGGGAGCTAGATGATAACAAGGTCTGACTGAGTCCACCTCCCCATGCATTTCGCCAATTCCTTGGTTAGTAGGGAATTGCACCAGCAGACGTTTAGTGGATATAACCGCATCTAGCATATTTAATCCAGGACGGCCAAGAATGGCATTGTATGTCAGGGGTACCCGGGCCACCAAGAAGTCCAGCATCACCGTGCTCTGATGCGGCGCGACCCTGCCGTAGCAGGTAGGGTGATCTCGCCCTCCACCTGTATGGAATCTCCTGTGAAGCCAACTAGAGGAGCAGCTACAGGTCGAAGAGAGTCAAGAGATAAACCCATTCGAAGAAATGCATCATAAGTAAGTACGTTGGCGGAGCTCCCGCTATCGATTAAAATCCTTCTTACAGGATGCTTAGCGACCGTCATAGAGACAACGACGCTATCATCTTTTACAATACCTCCCCCAGCTATATCTCCCCTAGAAGGGATTACATTTTCTAACCCTCCTCCCCTCTAGGCCTCTTATAAGGTGATGCTCCTCCACGGGCAATCATTCCCACCATTCGCTCCGTAGGGGCATTATCGATGTTGGCCTGAGGCGGAGGAGGGCCCATCAAAGCTGGTACAGGTGGAGTCTCCTTCTTCTGGATGTACTGCCCCAGATATCCCCTTTGTATAAGCTCTTCAATGGCCTGTTTCAGATTGCGGCATTCCTCAGTGTCGTGGCCGTAATCTCTATGGAAACGGCAGTAGCGGCTTCTATCACGTGCAGCGCCTTCTTCAAGGGAGGTGGACGCCGCAGATAAGGCTCATTTTCAATCTCCATGAGGATATGAGCCCGGGGTGCAAGGAGGGGTGTAAGATGATCTTCTCTGGGGGCCAGGCTCTTGCGAAGGTCAGCTGGTCGGCGCGAGGGTTCAGACTTCTTGGGAGAGGGCCCGCTCGACTCCGGGCGGGCTGGCCTCTTCCCAGTCCTTCCTTCGGTGCCCCTTCTTGACGAATCAGCCTCGTCGGCGCGGATGTACTTCTGCACACGACTCAAGAGATCAGCATAAGAGCAGGGAGGCCTTTTGTCCAAAGAGTAAGTGAAACGGGAGGGACGGAGCCCCCGCTTCAAGGCCAGAGTAGCCACAGCATCGTCGAGGTGATAGACTTCCAGAGCCGCCACCTTGAATCGGGTTATAAAGTCTTTCAGAGATTCCCATCTTGTTGCTGCACAGAGAACAAGCTGTCTGCCACTCAAGGGATCTTCCGACAAGCGTCAAAATGAGCCAAGAAAGATCTTTCCAGTTGTCGGAAGGAGTCAATACTGCTTGCGGGTAGACGAGAATACCAAGCACGGGCGGCCTTTCGGAGTGTGGCTGGAAAAGCAACACATAAGAGGGCATCAGTCGCCCCTTGAACCTGCATAATAGCCTTGTAACTTTCAGATGATCCAGAGGGTCGGTGGTGCCATCATAAGGGTCAAGTTGAGGGAAGCGAACCTCCCAGGAATAGGTTCCTCCATAATTCGCCGAGTAAGAGGAGGACGGGTGTCGTAATCCGACCCCGGCTGATTATTGATTCTTTGGCTGAGCTCTTCCAATCTCCGGTCTTGTTCATCGAGACGCCTCTCCATCTGATCAGCCATCTTTCCTCCAGCTGGCTCAGGGGAACAAGACAAAGACCGACGACACCACTGGCGGTGCTCCACATGTGGCTCCTTACCTCGCCGCCGCCTGGCAGGTGGACTACCCGAGGAACGGGTAAGGGAGCGTGATCCACCCCGGGAGCCTTGAGAATGAAGCCCCGCCGAGGCGTAGGGGTGGAGAGGCCTTGTAGGAGGGGATCTCCCCCGGGTAGACTGCCGGCTAACAGGGGTAGCCGATCTGGAGTGTAGAGGTGTTTCGAACCGCCATCGGGCCCCTCTGGAATGTTGCTCCTGCAGTTGCTGAACCATCCCAACGAGGGTTTGAACTTGCTGTGTGAGGGTGGCCAACTGGTCCTGGGGAGTAGCTGATACTGGTGGTGGTGAGGAAGGGGCTGGAGGGCTTGGCCGGCCAGCTCGGTTGGGTCAGGAGTTCTCTCAATCCGATCAGAAGATGAGAGATGCCCCCAGACCCCTGGGAAAAGTCTTCCTCCGGAGATCTAGTCTTCATGCTGGAAAGATCAGAGCTATTTGAAGGAGTCGAAGGTTCGCCCCCTACCTGGCGCCAATCTGTTGATGCTGGATCACCAGAGAGAGAAAAATTTTCTTTGTTCAAGATCTCCGGCCAAAGGAAGGAAAAAAACCCCCCCTTTCTCCTTGGATTCCCCCTTTTATACTCCTTGAATTTTGAAGAAATATCGCCCTCTGGCCTTCGTCATCATGCCGTCAGCCCTCTTGCCTTCGTCATCATGCCATCAGCATTGCTGTCAAGTCATATTTCCTTCTTTTTCGAATAAGGTTAATATGTAAGATTAGTGCATAAGATCAATGATCAGCCACTGCAAGGCGTGCCACGTGATCGTTTACTGTTAATTACACCAGAGGCATTAAGGAACTTGCTCTGGAAGCTAAGAATCGTCATGATGGGTTTCGGTTTCCCAAGGGAATGTCAGAGTTAGTGGAAAGTTATCTGGCTCTAAAATAGGTGCTCAGTATCTCCTTTATTTGAGCTTTTCGATGAATGGTGACGTTCTGGCATTTGTCTTATCCAAGTCATTTAAAGCGCTATGATGTTTGATAATTCTTGAGCTTTGTTCCAGACACGACAGTTTGTAGCGTTAAGTGCTTCTGATATGAAAATAGCTTTGAGAGCTCGAGGTGTATAGCTCAAAGCAGGAGGCCGCCCGGGACTTGGGGGCCGCCCAGGGCCAGGAGGCCGCCCAGAACCTGGGGGTCGCCCAGAACAGAGAGGCCGCCTAGAGCTTGGGGGCCGCTCAGGACCAGGGGGCCGCCCAGGACTAGGGGCTGCCCAAAACCGGGGGGCCACCCAGGACTGGGAGGTCGCCCAGAGCTTGGGGGCCGCCCAGGACTTGGGGGCCGCCCAGAACTAGGAGGCTGCCCAGAGCTTGGGGGCCGCCCAAGACCAGGGGCCGCCCAGAACCTGGGGGCCGCCTAGGACCGGGAGGCCGCCCAGAGCTTGGGGGCCGCTCAGGATTAGGGGGCCGCCCAGAACCAAGGGGCCGCCCAGAGCCTGGGGGCCGTCCAGGATCGGGAAGTCGCCTAGAACTTGGGGGCCGCCCAGGACCAGGGGGCCGCCCAAAACTTGGGGGCCGCCCAGGATTGGGAGGCCGCCCAGAGCTTGGAGGCCGTCCAGAGCTTGGGGGCCGCTCAGGACCAGGGGGCCACCTAGAACTAGGGGCCGCCAGAGCCTGGGGGCCGCTCAGGATCGGGAGGTCGCCTAGAGCTTGGGGGCCGCTCAGGACCGGGAGGTTGCCTAGAGCTTGGGGGCTGCCCAGGACCAGGGGGCCGTCCAAAACCTGGGGGCCGCCTAGAGCTGGGGTACTGTGCCGAGAATTCCAACCTATTCTTCGCTGACCGACCGTATCTAGACCTGTCCTTCATTTATCAACCATATCAATTGCCAATATGTTTAACTTTGAGCTCTATGATAGCTGCATCCAAAGTCACGATCATCCATGCCACACCTTTGGCGCATTTAAAAACTTTAAAACTAGATACATGTTGTCATCATCCAACTGATTATGAGGGTAACTACTTATCAATCGCTTTATTACTGCAACTGCAAATTCTTGGATGTCCATTGTTTCATTCTTCGAAATATCTTGTAGAGATGACATGCAAAAACCAAAGTCATCACCTAGTATTGCTTTGCTACATATCTCTTCAATAGTTACTTCTTTCTTGGATGCAAACAAAAGGATTGGGGGCAAAGATGAGAAAAAGAACAATAGAAAGAAAAGAATGGCCTTCATTTTTTATTCTATGATTGATTTTGCTTAATTTTCTCATTGCCATTATTTATACACTTATGCCAATAGATCATCCATCAACATCTTTATCAAATATAGAAGACATCTATGCAGAAAATATTTTTTGGATACATTCTATTCCATTAATGTAAATAAATTTCTAATTAATGAGTGATAGATATGAACCATTAATGTAGCAAATCAATTTATGGATTTATCTTGTCGTTTCTCTAAGGTTACATTTTTTGGTGAAAAATTTTTATAGAAAAAGGTTATCAACTTTTCAATCAACCAACTTATTCATGTTCTTTTGCTTAATAAAAAGGTAGGTTACATTTCAAGCTATCATTTACTTGTCAAATTGAAGGCAATACATAACCATTCAAAAATATCTAAATTAATTTTTCACAGATTAGGTAAAATAACTTTTTATCTTTCTCAAATATCTATGTATATGATCATAAATTCTTTCTTCCATTAATACTCATCAATTCTTTCTTTTATCTATCTTTTACTCTCAATATGTTTCAAAAAAAAACAAGAAAATAACATTATGAAGGATTCTATAATTGAAATAAAAATATCTTCTTATGATATAATTTATATGTTATAAAGGGATATAATATTGTTATTTAATTACTAAATAACAACTATGCAAATTTATTTTTATTTAAAAAATAAAATTTATATATGATTAATATATATCAAAAATATGATTGAAAATATAGATTGGTAAGAGAAAATTGGGCTCCAATCACAAAGAGAGAGTATATAATTAATATGCCAAGTAGGTCTACTAATATTTCCAATGTACAAAAGAACATGGGTTAAATATTTTTTCATCAAGTATTGTCTAAATAATACTTGAAAAAAAAAAAGATTTCTAAGTAACTTTGATACCTCGCAAAGAACAAGACTTACGAAAAATGGAGGGAGATAATCACATTAGAGTATGCAATGTATATTACACATTTTATTTTACAAACCAAAAGGGAAAGCTCTTGAATCATATTTCAATTTAGTGAAGTTTTAAAGTTTTTGTTGGTAGAAGGGAGGTTAGGCTCTAGTGATGTAAACACACAGCCTTTAACATCTTAAGTAAAGGCCAAAGTGTAATCAAGGATAATACCCCAAAATTCAACATATAGAAAATTAGGGTCTATCTATGATGTACACACACTACACACATTTTACGCAATAATTTTATAAAGAAATGAACTCAGCAAGCCAACACCTTCCTAATAGTAAGAATTAGTGTGTTAGTAGTTCCTTATGATATACATTCTTCCTATTAACAATTAATTAATAGTTGTAACTCACTATAAGAATGTGATGCGTTAAAGTCAAACTAGATTTCATCATTTTGACTGGATAAAATTGATCAAACTAAAAAAAAATTCTTTTTGAAAAGTCCTTGAACTAGGCATACTACCAATTCAAAAAGAATTAAGTGAAGCAAATGAAGGCAAAGTTGATGTAGAATTGAGATTTACCTCCTTTAGGATTTTAATTTTCTAATGATTATTTTTTCTTGTCATGTTTGTTTTGGGAAGTTACATCTCTTTTTAGTTGGAAGAAAAATCCAATAAAAATTGCTCAATGCTAGACCTCATTGGTTTAAATAAAAAATTTATAATTCATTTTGAGGAGTCATTAATGAAAGAAAAGGGTACCTTAACCCTACATTTGTCAAGTTTTTATTTTTAAAATTTTCTTTAAAAAAATTGAGTTGAATTAGTCGAAGAAATTTCTTCTTTCTTCATGATCAAGATAAGTGAATCCACCAATGATGGTATTCATATATATCATTTGATAAGTATGTCATCTATACTAATGTTCTAAAACTAACACAAAACTAACAAGTTTTAATACCTAGGTTATGGATCAATGGTTCACCTAGTTTGAAACTTAGTTCATTCAAGCAGATCAAGGCATTTCATATATTTGTAAGATTTGTATATTTAGGTTAACCCAATTCAAACAAGTCTTCAAGTCAATAGGTCAAAAAGGTAAAGTTGTTCAACAGCCTAAGTCTTATAACTTGTTGAGAAATTATTGAATCATAATTGCCCCAACTTTATTGATTTTGATGATTTCCAAAAGCCATGAGTATTTAAAGAAAACAATGAGTTTATTATCAAAAACTTGAGCTTATTCAAATTGGAAACAATGAACTATCAATGGTTTAATTCAATGAGTTTTGAATCAATTGAAAAGAAGTTTCAAGCTCTATTTAAGATTTCAAAAAGAAATTTTACATATATATTTTAATCATGAATTCTTGAAACATGTCTTGAATCATGCTTAATGTCATATTTAATGTATTCAAGTCAAATTTATATTTTAAATTTAATTGGGACGAAGTTTTAAAGTCAATCAGAACATTTTTCTGATTTTTGTATCGTCCCGAGCCGACTCAAGGGTTTCCGAGTCGACTCCCCAAGATTTTCTCGAGTCGACCTTGGTTTTCAAGAGTCGACCCCTGACCTTGCGAGCCGACTCCTGACTGTGCGAGCCGACTCGCTCAGACACAGAAAGACTCATTTTTGAGCACTTCTCGAGTCGACTCCCCGCTTTCGCGAGTCGACCCCTGAAAGTTATGTTTCTATTTGGAGCCGACTCCCAGCTCGAGCCGACTCCACGAAATCTGGGCGCGATTTTTTGATGACACATCAGCCCAACGGTAAGATTTTTGAATAACGGCTATTTTTCTTTGTCTCTAACGGATATATTTTTGCAGATTCTATAAATAGAGGAGCTCTTTTCAAATCAAAGAAAAGAGAAAATCAAAAAGAGAGAAAAGAATATCATTTGAAAAGAGGGAAAAACAGAGCATATTGAAAAAATCTTAGCTCAAAGAAGAGTGATTCAAAAGGAGTGAAATCCAAGAGGAAGTTTCGTCTGCTCCTTCTCATCAATCCACAAGAGTCAAAAGAAAATCCAAAGCATTTCAAAGGTCAAAAGAGGAAAAAGCTTCATCTCAACTCCAAAGTCTTCAACGGTCAAGAATCTTGCTGAGGCGTGATTCAACACTTCAAGAGGAGTTAAAGAGAAGAAGGAAGAAAGCCAAAGCCACTACCATCTGCAATACAATCAGGCTTTTCTAACCTTTATTTTTACTTCATTTGTATATTTGCTCAAGGGGAGCATTATTGTTCAAACACTTTATTTTATTGTTTGCTGATTCAATCAGTGGATTGAATCAGTGGAGGTTGGTATACCTCGTTACAAGCCGGAGTGCTTGTGTTGGGTTAGTTGTGAGCCCGTGAAAAACAACGTGTAGGGTTTTGTGCTGGTAAGCCCGAGTTAAAACCAGCTGGGTTCGTTGTGCACCCGGGAAAACAACAAGTTTGAGTTGTGAGCTTGGAAAACAACTCGGCTGTAATCTAGAGAGATTATAGTGTGGACCCAAGTGAATCTTGGGAGTGGACGTAGGTGTTGGTTGCACCGAACCACTATAAAATTATCTTGTGTTTGCCGTGCCTATTTTCTCTTCTCTATCTCTCTTTATTTGCTTGTGCATTGCTTTTAGTTAGCCTCTCACTTGCACATCTTGCTAACTAATCAATTAAAGTTAAAAAGTCTTAAATTTTTAAGAACCCAATTCACCCCCCCCCTCTTGGGTTGCCATCTGGGCCAACAATTGGTATCAGAGCAAGTGCTCATTTAGAATTTGATCTCACGATCAAGGGCTAAAGATCC
>UESW01003974.1:289464-383280 GCA_900491605.1 Calamus simplicifolius | reverse complement strand
CGCAATCAACTTAACTAAAAATCCAATTCAACACTCAAGGACAAAACACATAGAAATTAGATATCATTTTATAAGGGAACATGTAGCTAATGATGAAATTTGTTTAGATTATGTAAACACTGAAGAACAATTAGCTGACATCTTTACAAAACCTTTAAGTGAAGAAAGATTTTGTTATCTTAGAGGAGAGTTAGGAATTTGTAACCCTTTTGAATAAATTTGAAACCTTAAGGAAATATATCTAGAGTTCTTTCAATTTCTCAAAATCTTAAGGAAATTTTATCTAGAACTCATATCAATTTGATCTATCAAAATCCATGATTTTTAATCATACTCAAAGATCAAATCCGGGTTCATTTCAGACATCTAAAAATTTTGATTTTTTTTTACTCTCAAATGGTTTTGGAGCCGACTCGAGAGTATCGAGTCGACTCGAGTTTCTGCTGAAACTCAGGAGTCGACCCCTTCTCTGAGCGAGTCGACTCGAGATCGTGTCTGTGCTCTGTGACTTACCCGAGCCGACTCTACGCTTTACGCGAGTCGACTCGACGTGGTCCCAAATCGCTTTATTAGGACACGAGCCGACCCATCGATCGATTCTAATCATTCCAAATCATCTCAAAACCCTCCAAAACCTTTCAAACTTTCCAAAATCTTCCAAAAACCTTGAACAATCATTCCACCTTGAATCAATGGCCCCCAAAACCCGTGGTGCCAGTAGTAGCCGTGCCGGGATGAAGAGGAAGAAGACCGTGCGTCGACCCGTCCGCGAGCCGACTCCGGAATCTTCGTCTGCTTCCTCTTCGGATGATTCACCTGCTCCTACTGCCACTACTCCTCAGGTAGACCATTTTGCAAGTAGGGTCATTGCCACTGGAAGGAAGTTTGATTTCGATTTGTTTGAGAGAGAGGGATTGCTTGTAGGTTCAAAGTTGAAAGAAATGGGGTTTGAAAAAATATGCTCCCTAGACTGTCCTACATACCCAGCACTGGTAAAAGAGTTTTATAGAAATTTAACTAGAGGGGACAATGGTCTGGTCAGTACTGTTAGAGGAGTTGGTTTGAATATCACTGCCGTCATTCTTTCTAAGTTATTGGACTTACCCCTATCAGGACCCTCCACCTTTGACCCAGAGGATAGGTCACCTGCCCTCACCAGATTATTGAATAGAAACTTTGAGGGATTTGAAGAAGTTTTTGCCAGTCAGCTGCCACTGGACTTAAGATTGCTTCATAACATATGCAGCAGAATTCTATTCCCTAAGACAGGCCGGTTTGACTACTTATCTGAGAGGGATATCTTTGTCATGGATGCTGTAGTTTCAGGGAAGCCAATCAACTTACCCATCATGATATTATGGTATATAGCTGATTGTGGAAGTAAGAGGAAATCCTGTTTCCCTATGGTATGATCTTGACTCAGTTATTCAGAAGCCAAGGAATTGAATTTAGTGATAGTGAGCCCAAGAAAAATTTGAGACATACTGACTACTACTCATTGGCCACTATTCACCGCATGGGCTTCAAGAAAGTTAATGGTAATTGGATAAGAAAAGGTCAAGATGATGTTAGAGCTGAGGACAGAGTTGAAGACATTGGAGCTGAGGTCGAGGTTGGACCTTCTGTTGCTGGACCGTCTGAGGCAGGACCTAGCATGCATTATTCTCCTCCACCTCAGGCTTCATCTTCTTCTGTGAGATTTTCAGATGAGCAGTTATGTCAACTTAGATCTATGCTTGCAGAGTTTGATAATCAAAGAAAAGATGAAATTGGTCAATTAAGAGAAGATTTTAGAGAACTAAAGGATGAAATCATCTCTAGACTTGACTTATTTTCATTTTCTGTTAGTACTCATGTGGATTCACTCAATGCTGAGCTTAAGAAGATATTTGAAAGACTTCAAGGGATAGCCGATGGATCCAATGTGTATCTTGATAGAACCAATCAGTTAAGAAGAGATATTGATGCAGCAGTTGATCAAATTCAAGTAACCATGAATGACTTTAACAAATCTCAAAAGGATGATATCATGGAGATGATTGGACACTTAAAGAGTTTAATTTTCAAGCGTGTCAAATGAATTTGATACTTATCGTAGTTTGTATTTCTAGATTTCCTTCCTAGATTGTATCTAGAAATTTTGCTTTAATATGAATGTATTTGAACTTTGATGAATCTAAGTTGGTTTAAATTTGATTACAATGAGCTTGTATTACATTTTGATGTAATTTGACATACTCTTGAAGTAATGAGAAAAGTTATGTTCATTTCAATTATGAGTACACTTGAATATCTTTGATTGCTTATATTTAATTTGATATAATTTTGAATATCTCAATACTCAATTGATAACTTAGATGCTGAATGAATTCGAATGAATTAATCAAGTTGATGCTCTGATGCATTTCAACCTTTTTGTTGATTACAAAAAAGGGGAGAGATTTATATGATTTAATCGTATATGCATCATCATATTCAAGAGGAAGAGATTGTTTAAACTCTATATGCTTTTAATTGCCCTAATTAAATAAGGGGGAGAGAATTAATAAGGGGAGAGAATTAAATAAGAAAAAGGTTATTTGCTTAAGTTTTTAAATTTAAAAAAAATTTGAATGAATTATAGAATTGAGGTTCTTAGGGGGAGCTACCTCATTGAGGGGGAGCCTTTCCATGAATACAAAAGTTGATTTTGGTATCATAAATCTTTCAATGTTATAATGCATATACTCAATGTTTTTGTCATCATCAAAAAGGGGGAGATTGTTGAGAAATTATTGAATCATAATTGCCCCAACTTTATTGATTTTGATGATTTCCAAAAGACATGAGTATTTTAAAGAAAACAATGAGTTTATCTATCAAAAATCTTGAGCTTATTCAAAAGGAAACCAATGGACTCTAAATGGTTTAATTCACTGATTTTTGAATCAATTTGAAAGAGAAGTTTTCAAACTCTATTTTGAGATTTCGAAAAGAAATTCTTACATAATATATTTTAATCTATGATTTCTTGAAACATATCTTGAATTCATGCTTAATGTCATATTTATTGTGTTCAAGTCAAAATATTATTTAAAATTATTTAAATATAATTGGGACGAGCTTTAAAGTCAATCAGAACATTTTTTCTGATTTTTGTATCGCTCCCGAGCCGACTCAAGGGTTTCCGAGTCGACTCCCTAATTGTCTGATTTTCAATATTGTCCTGAGTCGACACTTGAGTTTTCAAGAGTCGACCCCTGAAACCTTCGCGAGCCGACTCAAGACTGTGCGAGCCGACTCGACTCAGACACCAGAAAGACTCATTTTTGAGCACTTCCCGAGTCGACTCCCCGCATATCGCGAGTCGACCCCTGAAAGTTAGGTGTTTCTGGAATGGACTGTGCGAGCCGACTCCCACAAAGCTCGAGCCGACTCCACGAAATCTGGACGCGATTTTTCACGATGACACATCAGCTCCAACGGTAAGATTTTCAAATAACGGCTATTTTTCTTTGTTTCTAACGGATATATTTTTGCAGATTCTATAAATAGAGAAGCTCTTTTCAAATCAAAATAATCAAGAGAAAATCAAAAAGAAAGAAAAGAATATCATTTGAAAAGAGGGAAAAACAGAGCATATTGAAAAAATCATCTAGCTCAAAGGAGAGTGATTCAAAAGGAGTGAAATCCAAGAGGAAGTTTCGTCTGCTCCTTCTCATCAATCCATAAGACTCAAAAGAAAATCCACAAGCATTTCAAAGGTCAAATCAGAGGATTTTCAAAAGAGAAAAAAGCTTCATCTCAACTCTAAAGACTTCAACGGTCAAGAATCTTGCTGAGGCGTGATTCAACGTTTCAAGAGGAGTTAAAGAGAAGAAGGAAGAAAGCCAAAGCCACTACCATCTGCAATACAATCAGACTTTTCTAACCCTTTATTTTTGTACTTCATTTGTATATTTGCTCAAGGGGAGCACTTCATTGTTCAAACACTATTATTCTTATTGTTTACTGATTCAATCAGTGGATTGAATCAGTGGAGGTTGGTATACCTCGTTACAAGCCGGAGTGCTTGTGTTGGGTTAGTTGTGAGCCCGTGAAAAATAACGTGTAGGGTTTTGTGCTGGTAAGCCCGAGTTAAAATTAGCTGGGTTCGTTGTGCACCCGGGAAAACAACAAGTTTGAGTTGTGAGCTTGGAAAACAACTCGGCTGTAATCTAGAGAGATTATAGTGTGGACCCAAGTGAATCTTGGGAGTGAACGTAGGTGTTGATTGCACCGAACCACTATAAAATTATCTTGTGTTTGCCGTGCCATATTTTCTCCTTCTCTATCTCTCTTTATTTGCTTGTGTATTGATTTTAGTTAGCCTCTCACTTGCACATCTTGCTAACTAATCAATTAAAGTTAAAAAGTCTTAAATTTTTAAGAACCCAATTCATCCCCCCCTTTTGGGTTGCCATCTGGGCCAACATAACTTTATATATATATATATATATATATATATATATATATATATGAAAAATATTTTACTGTAGTTATTCCAATGATCAGGACTTATGTCCAACTAAGTACAAAGTTGCAAAACTAAGCCCAACCTGATTGAAAGTTGGATATATTTTATGTCAAAACAAAAACAAATCTTGTTGCCTTTCTCTCTCTCCCCTCTCCCTCTCTCCTTTGCTTCTACATTGAAGCATAGGCAAGCCCTAAATCAACATTGCTCTTTTTCATGTTTCAGCCAAGTCTAGCCTTAGGGCCAAAATAACAAGCCTTGGCCCATTTTTAGAATCAAGTCGCTTCAAATGGGCCACCCATTGACAACCCTATAAGATCACAGTCAACTACTATAAAAATTTCTAATGTTAAGAGACAATGGATTTATCAAACTTCAAGTATTTGAGTCTAAAAATTTAATCTGAATTTATGAGGCATGGGAAAGAATATTTGTTTCTTAAATTTATGATTGGTTAATTGTTCAACTATCTCTGAAATTAAATATGTCAGCTCAGGACTAGGGCTACAATTTGGGCTCATAAAACTTGAGTTTTTCTCAACCCTAATCCTAACCCTATTTGTAAAATATCAACCCTAACCCTAACCCTATTTGTAAAACCTCAACCCTAACCCTATTTTTAAAAATCGGGTTCGGGTTGTGTTTCGGGTTGAAATTCGGGTTGATGGAAATAAAATAAAATAAAATATTTTTTTCAAAGTAAATAAACACCAAATTATGGATCCCAAAGATAAAAAAATAAAATCCCTTGCCAAACACATAAGCTGGCCTCCCAATGCTCACCACCATAACCCGAAGCATTTTGAAAACCAACCCTCCACATTTACCAAAACACCCTCCATCACATCTTCCATTAGTCCATTCACTTTCGTCTGATCGAACCAACCTACATTCATTTTCGTCATTTCAAACACTAAAACCCCTCGGTTCGCAGAAGACGCAGCCTACCTCTGCCTCTCTCTCTTGCTCTCTCTTGCTGCAACGCCTTATTGTAGGGATGGTGGTGCCGTAAACAAAGAAGAGGAGGTGAGAAGTGAAATGGAATGTACGGGTGGTCCGCCTTTATATTTGTTCTTCTTTTCCTCGCATGTGATCGACGGCCTTGTCCTTCTTGCTCTCAAGTTGGCCATCTCGTTTAATCTGACTGGCACCCTTAATGCCTCCAAGAACCTAGTGTCGATAAGCTATCCCCATTTGGGTAACCCTTAGGTTCGGATTATCTCGGGTTCGGATTATCTCGGGTTCGGATTGAGGTCAACCCGAACCCGGGTCAATTACAAATCAGGCCGGGTTAAACCCGGGTCTTTCGGGTTTGGGTTGGACAAATATGAGTTTAAACACTGCTGTAAATCAGGTTTGGCGGGCTGGATTCGGATTGAACCCGGCCCAAGTTGCACCCCTACTCATGATAGTAAGAATTATAATTGATGAAGCAGTACACCATTGAAAACTTGAATAAAATCCTAACTAGCTGCTCTTCAAAATAATTTAACATCTAAAAATTTTGTAAGTAATAAGAACAAGTTGATATTGCAAGATGAAGAAGGAATAACAATGAGACCACAATCAAGCTAATACATTATTATTGTCCTACAATGGAACAAGGCTAGCAACATTAAATGCTTTTGGAATAATGATATACTTTATTGGTGGTAGAAATTTTATATTATAACCAGAGAAACTACTTGCATTTTTATAGCATTTTTTGACTCAGAAAATTCATTCAGAGCTCTAACATAATCTTTTACTCGGAACATAGAAACAACTTTTTCCAAAACCTTGATCAAACTCACCACACGTTTGATACAATTAAAAACATTAGAATCAAGTTCCATTTCATTGTCATTCAATAGGTTGTGAGGGAAAGAACTCTTTGATGATTTATTGCTGCCACTGCAAACTCTTTGATGTCCCTTGTTTTATTCTCTAAAATACCTTGTAGAGATGACATACAAAAATCATAATCATCACCTATTGTCGCTTCCTTAGACATGCTTTCAATGGATATTTCTTTTTTAGATGCAAGCAAAAGGATTAGTGCAAAAATGAGGAAAAGAAGGCAGAGAGGGAGAAAAAGGCTTTCATTTTATATGCAATGCTTGATGTTGCTTAGTGTCCTCGCCACCCATTATTTACATGTTTGTGTCAATGTCCATCAATATTGTTAGCCAATATAGAAGCCAAACTCTATAGCAAATCTTTTGTGGATATGGTCCATTCATTAATATAAACCGATAGATATGAATAATTAACCACTAATATACATTGAAATAGAGGGAGAGAATCACATTAAAAAAATGAAATGGTATTTCAATGCAGTGAAATTATAAAGTTTCTTTTTGTACAAGGAAGGTTGGGCCTTAGCAATGCTGAAGTCCAGCTCTTTTTTTAGCAAAAAAGAAAAACAATAGAAAATAGGATCTATCAAGTTTTTCCTATGGCAAGCAAGCATACAGATAGCCGAATAAAATTGCTGACAAAATGTGATACCAAGTTAAAGAATTTTTAATCCTGGGTTACCGTAATTAGTCTTGTCATAACATAATGCTCACCACCTATGGCAGATTTGCATATCAAACTATGACCAGCATACATGTCAAAGTTTATTCACCTGTCGTAATGGTTCTGCAGCCAATAACATCAAGCAGTGAACATTGTG
Organism: Calamus simplicifolius; assembly: GCA_900491605.1. NCBI lineage: Eukaryota > Viridiplantae > Streptophyta > Magnoliopsida > Arecales > Arecaceae > Calamus > Calamus simplicifolius. The sequence goes on along the minus strand of UESW01003974.1, from coordinate 376,126 downwards.
ATGGTCAGAGCATTAAATGATGGAAACTCTTTGCCTCACATCATGGTGTAAAGCACAACGAGGGCACAAAGAAGGGCTTTGTGAATGTGATTCAGGTTAACATTTGGATTCAGCTCTGCAACCTTGTGGTGCCCATCAACACAAGGATATGCTTTTATCATGATGCAAATTAAACAAGTTCCATCGGTTGCCAACTGTGACATCTCATTCAGGAGCTCTCAGAGCTCAAGAAGTCACTCAATACTGAGCTGGAGCAATTGAGATCAGTAAGCCACTGAATCATATGCCTTATTTGTGGGCTACTCTACCAAGAGGACCTCTTCTCACTGGTTCATAGTGATCCCAGTCCATTACATTGGATTAGGATATAACTTGGAAAAGGCGCAATCCATCTCATTGGACAATGCAGTGGAAATCAATTCTCCAGGTGGTCCTGTTACAAAATCTTCTCATTGTTGCGTTAAAGGTAGGAACATTTAGCAATGGGAGTAAAATTAACTGTTGATGACTGGTATGTAGCGTGCCACTATGTTATATATCTTAGGGAAAGAACTGAGAAACATGTATCGTTGCATATTAATATCCCTAATGTTGCATGCCTGAGAAAAAATGTTCATACTGCATCTAGCTTTTGGATGATTGACCAGCGTCTCTCCCTCCAATTTTTTTTCTTTTTTCTTTTGTATATATATATAAGAAGAGATGAGTCACATTATATTGTTAGAGCAGTAGGTTAAAAGCAAAGAGGAAATAGGCTTTGAAATATGTATGAAATATTTTACCCTCCATTATGATTGAATTGAGTACCGAGTAATTCACTTTTAGGATAGAATACAATGAAGCACAAAAACTTTCTTTATGTATGAGGAAGAAGAAGGAAAGCTTTTTTTTTAATAATTAGCGAACAGACATACACAGATGTTTTCAAGCCCAATTGTCTAAATATTTTTTTCAAAAATATAAATAAATATTTATTTTATTTGTATATGTGGCACACTTGCATTTATATTATAAATAAACATTAGTACAAAGCCTATATTTATAAAAAATTTCAACTTTTTCTTTCTTTCCAATGCGAAAATAAATAAAATTCTTTCTCTCAAAGTCAATATTACAATCTACTCCAACGTATACGGTGAGTAAAGGTATCCATTTCATTAGTTCTGCTTGCTTTTCATGGATGACCAGAGCAAATGTGTAAAATAACTTGCAGGAGATGGTGAATCAAATCCTTTGTTCTTTCAAAGGTGGATGTTTTCCAGATGCATTAAATTTGCTGGACGGCTATTTTTATGAACTAAGGATTGTCCAGGCATGCAGATGTTATAGGACTTCGCTGACAAGCAACCAAGGGAGCAACTGAAGGAGGTTGGGTCTGGAGAAGAGCCAAGCCAAGCCTAACCTGTTTCCTGGCCTACCCAGTTCTAACTTGACCCTACTTCGAACTTAACCAATCAAATTGAGAGCAAGTGAAATTTGGACGGGTTCTGGGCTTGGTCAATTGGCTCAAGCCTTATGAACCAAATCCAGCTGAACAGTTGTTTTATTATATATGGCACAGATGAACAGACATGCACAGGCTTTATGGTGGCCCAACTGCTGACAAGTGTCAGGATCGTGAGCACCAGCCAAGTTTTGTGAGGCTTTTTCACGGGCCCCAGTTGCATGGCGTCCTCTCAGAATACGATGGAGAAAAGGATGAACAATGGAGCAAGGTGACATTACCTAAAAATCCATCAGCATCACAATAGCATTCATCTTTAAGTACGCTGCATCCTCTTAAGTCATCAGATGGACTTATCAGGACTCATACAAGAAAGATAATTAAGCTGATATCAGGATCCAAGCCATTCTCAGAAAAAGGTTGCCCACACTGGACTATTTAATTATATCATCATTCTCAATCTTAGTAGTCATCTGAATCGAAGATCACCTGGCAAGTAATTTAGGTAGGATCCACTGATCTGCTCATACTACACTAATCTTGGCGTCTTGCGCTTTCCTCGTCAGTGCATGCACGTCTATATTGGAGGTATCATTGTTATCTATCTAAAGTTTGAGTATGTTTTGAAGGAGTGCACTCAGTTCAGGGCTAATTTTTAGGCTTGTGATGGTGAAATCCGCTTTAGTCTATGAACTGCAATACATGGTGACCTGACTAGCTTTGCTTATTGAAGAGCCTACCACTGGTTCACTATCCTAATTGACACTTTGGAAGCATTTGTTTGTTTATATATGTACCTATAACCTAAACTTCAAAATTAATAAGGCTAGAATATATTTCTGATCCTTAAACTTTCGCTCAAAATTTATGTTCATTCTTAATCATTCAATTGTTATAATTTAATCTTTTGTATCTTAAGAATGTTACATTTCGAATGTTTTATTATCTGGATCAATTATAATTGATAAAATATCTGATATGTTAATAAAAAAATATTTTAATTATTTGCATTAAAGTGACACCAGCTAGTATATTTTTGTCAAATAAAAAACATGCTGCAGTGTACTGTAATGACTTCTGGTGAGCTGAACTAGCAAGTGTACCTGGGAATATCTGCTACTGTCTGAATCAGTGGTTGTGAACCAGCCCATGGTCTTTTCTAAGCCAGGTGGGAAACCGCAGGTCCACAGCCCATGGCATTCTGGGAGGTGCTACAGTAGCAAATTTACATGCAAGCATGGAGACATGTTCTTTTCCAACATGCACTTGTACAACCACATAAAAGAAAAAAAAATTTATAGCATCGAGATGTATAGTACATTGAATACCTTGGAAAAGTACAATATGCTGAGAAAAAGATTCTCTCGAGGTGGTAAATGACCATTGATTCTGTTGCCAAGAGAAGGTTTTTACCTTCCACTATAACCTAAACAAATCCAGTTTTTTTTTTGCATGCCAACTTTCTAAGAAACCTCCTCAGTGGGTCACTGAACTGAGGTACCCAACTGGAGTTCCACTCAGTTCTAAAAACCCTCCCAAAAGCTCCCATTCTATTGGACATTAATCAGTATTCTTTGATTGATATGCCTTTGGTTTCCTTTCCAAAGTGTGGTGGTGCATCTAATAAATATGCACTGAACAAAAAAAAGGCTTGTGATTGGCATTTGATGAGACATGAAAATCAACCTTCTACTCATTGGATGCAGCAAAACAAAAACTTGTGATGTGGTTTCTTTTGCTTTACATTAAAAATGCTCCCTTCCCCTTTGATCCCGAGTTTTGCCACCCCTAGTGGGCGTACCAAATCTTTACCTTCCAAATAAAATGGCCATTTTTTATATTAGAATTGCACAATTAAAATCAAAGTTAGTAATCTCGATCACATATTTTACTCAACAAAAAGATGGCCATGCAAGGCTGATGGTGTGACATGACAACTGAAGAATCACCATCAGATCGCATGAGGAGGGGTGGCAGCCATTGGCACAGGGGTGTGAAGTCACCTCTTATTCTTCCATTGGCCAGCTCAAATCACAGTGATAGCAAAGCTCCGATTTCCCTTTCATACTTAAAGGGAGTGCCAGTTTGATATGACAACTGAGTTTACATTATGCCCATTTTTTGGCTTTATAGTTCACCATAGAGGGTCCATAGATCCATGGGGCGCTCTCTCTCTCTCTCTCTCTCTCTCTCTCTTCCATTGGACAGCTCAAATCACAGCTCATTGATATGAATTTGGAGGTGATGGCAAAGCTTCAACGTCCCTCTCTTACTCAAAGGGAGTACCAGTTTGATATGACAATTGAGCTCCATTCCATTATTCCTTTTGCTTTGCCTCAGTAGTTTATTACAGAGAAGAATCAATAGAGTACTGGGTTGTTGAAGAAATTATGAACTGAGCTCATTGGTAAGCTAAAAGTAAAAACCACCCACCATCCGGCTTCTCTCTTGCGTTCTGCCAGAGAAGTTAATGCACTAGGTTGAGAGAAGAATAAGAAGAAGCTAAACAGTAAAAGGCTTTTCGAAGTTTCAAACACCCTAGCGTTTTCCTTCCCTTTGCTTCGCAAATAGCTGACGGCAGCCATTAATTATTAGAGAGGACTACGATAGAAATGAGGGCAGCTTTCTGCAGTGTAGGCTGGCTCTTGCTATTACATCATCCATGATGGAACTAAATCCCTCCTCCTGATCCCAAAAAAAAAAAAAAGAATGCATTCTGATCTTGAATAGTTTGGTAATAATGTTGCATGTGATCAGGAGGTCATTTTTCTTCAAGCTAAAAACAGCAGATTTATTGTTCTCCCACCCACCAAGACATTGTTTCAAAATTTGATATTTTAAGCTCTTTATTCCAAGTTTCTTCAAATTCTGCATGGATATAGAGGCAAAAGTGAAAGAGGGTAGGTAAAATGCTGAAATTCTCTCTCTATTTTCTTCATTAAATTTTTTTAATATTATCATATGTTCAAATATTATATTTTTATAATTTTTTAAAAAAATAATAAATTATTTTAATTTCATCTATGATTAAAAGCATGATGGTAAAGTTCTATTATCATATAACAGTTAGTTACAAAGATTACAGATAAAAATATGAGAAAGTGGTAAAGGCACTGGCATCATTTGTAGAAGGGAATCCAATTTGCCTTGCATATTTTAGGTGTCGAACATTGATAGGCAGTTATAAGAAAGAAGAAAAGCAAAACAAGAGGCATATTCCATTAACCAACCTTATCATGAATCCATGCTCGGAGACTTTTGATAATTTATTCTAATCCATCATCCAAAGCATAGTTATCAAAATTAGGTCAAACCAGTTCTCAACCAATGATTCAAACAAGTAGATTCTTGGCCAATCTAATTCTTTAATTGAACCAATTGCATAAATAAATAACGAATGAATGAATTAATTTTTTTATTAACTAAATGATTCAATATGAATTAGTAAAATTGAACATATTTTTATTTTTTTAAATTCATTTTTTAAAAATTATAATTTAAACATCAATGCTATTATATAGAGAACTTTTAATAGTACTTTTTTTTTTAAAAAAATAAAATTAATTTTAAATATTAATGTGAACATTATATTTATTAAAATTTAAATAACTTAATTTAAAATTTTAACCTTAAAGCTATCAAATTAGTTGAATGCTATAAATAAATCATTTTTATTTATTATTATAAATTATTTTTTTAAAACTATATGTATTTTTTAATTACTTATATGATTTAGCGTAGTAGGGTTATTGGCTCGATCATTGATCCATTCATCTAGTGTGTCTCGATTGGGTTGATGTTTGCCAACCCTTGGGACATCATCTGAGGACAATCATGTGGGTGGATACCACTGCGTACTGTAGGCTTATTTAATATGGACGGCCATGATTAGCCCTCGACATCTGGAGGGCATTTCTGTCCAGGTACTAAAGTTTGGCCCGGTGCTCGAACACGCACCCCACCCTACACAATCACCAGAGCGTGTGCCTCATTGCTCGCTCCCGCAGAACACCTACGCATCATCTACCACTCCCCTCTCGTCCCTGCACCACTCTCTCTCTCTCTCTCTCTCTCTTTCTTTCTCTCATGGCCTCAGCTGAAGAAGGTCCAGAACCACTGAAATACCAGGTATTTGAGTCTTTAATCATCTGTTTCTCATCTACTGTGTTCTGTTTTCTTTCTTTCTTTCTTTGTTGGGTTCCCAAAGAAAGGTTCCATTGATAACAAGGTTCCAAGAAATGGTTTTGTGGTGCTGTAGGTTTTGACCTTGAAGGTCTCAATCCACTGTGAAGGTTGCAAGAAGAAAGTGAAGACTGTCCTCCAAAGCATTGAAGGTAAGCTCTTATCAGTTTGGGATTCACCTGTTCATCTCTGTTCTTGAGTTTTCTTGACGAAGGTTGGATTTTTATGGAGCACTCCTCGCCAAGATCGGATTTTTATTGGGTTTTCTTGGAAATTTCTCAGGAGTCTATAAGACTACCATCGACTCCCAGCAGCAGAAGGTGGTCGTCGCCGGGAACGTTGAGGCGGAGGTCCTCATCAAGAAGCTCCTCAAGACCGGCAAACACGCCGAGCTCTGGCCGGAGAAGAAGCCCGACAATCCTGGCAATAACAACAGTGGCGGCAAGAAGAACAAGAACAAGAACAAGGCCTCCGGAAAACAAAACGAGCCGCGGGAAAACTGTGACACCGAACAAACGCCCAAGGCATCCGGCGGTGATTCTTCCCTGGACTCCTCTGCTAAGCCCGAGGGCGAAGCCCTGAAGAATTCGCCGAAGGCCGACAAAAAGGAGGCTGGAAGCTTCCCACTACCTCAGAAACAGGACGGCGGCGGCGCTGGCGCTGGCGGCAGTGGTGGCGGTGGCGGCGGGAAGAAGAAAGGGAAGAAGCGTCAGAAGGAGAACAATGGCGGTGGCGGTGGAGGTGAAGCTCAAGCAGTCTCAGAGGAGATGGGCAGCAAAGCAAGCAGCGGCGGCGTTGTCAACTTGCCCGCCTTCAATTATCCGATGTACTCGCCGTCGCAACTGCCGCCGGCCTATGCGGTGAGCTACAGCTCAGTGCAACCGAGTGTGAGCTACGGCGGCGCCTACTACCCGATGCCGATGGCTCAGAACAGCAGCTACTTCTACCCCGGTACAACGGTGACGGCGGCGCCGGGATCGTATTATATCTTTAGCGACGAGAATGCCAATGCTTGCAGAGTCATGTGAGGAAGCTGGATACTTGATTTTATGCAGGCTTTTTGTTCTCTTGGTGTAGCGTAATCACGCAGTAGTTCAAGGTGTCAGACTGAAAGTATGTGTGAATGAATGAATGATGAATCGATTTGAAAGTCTTAAGCTTATACTATTTGTGTAAGTGTAATGGTAGAAAGTGGAGGTGAACACTGTCGTTTGGATGATTTTTGAAGCTTTTGAACTGTGTAAATTGTGGAAAAGATGGCAAAAAGTTAAGGCTTTGTTGCTTTTTGTTGCTTTCCATTAGGTGGTAGTTTCTGGAAGCAAAGGGAGCTGGTTTCCCTCTTTTGTGAATGACAGTGTTCTCCAAATTGATATCTAGTGGGATTTCAGGACTGCTAGATGTGTGACTGTAGGTAACTTTTATCTTCATGCTGCATAGGTTGCGTTTTGATTCATGTGGGGCCTTGAATTAAAAGGAGACCAACAACTTTTGTCTCATAGCAAGTCTATATTTGGCAAACCATTTCCATTTTGTGGTTGGAAAATTAAATGTGGAAAGGATGCATGTTTGTCAGATATTATCCAACCTTCTCTCAGTGCAAGGATATACTTAATACATCAACAACCGTTTATTTGCTTCTAAGCAACGGCTTTTGTCTGATAGCAAGAATTATTGGTGCAGCATGCTCAATTGGACAGAGCCTAGCTTTACGGAAAGATATCCTTTTTGTAAGTTTGGTCTTGACCTCAGTGGTATAATATAAGGACTTCTATTTGAATCTAGAAACTTACAACATGTTGATATGATTAAATGAGAGTTTTATGTCAGTTTTGTTCAACTTGTTATAAGAATTGAGTGCTTAAAAATCCTTTTATTGAAAGACTCCCTGAGTTAATCTGGTTCATGAATCATGCAAACTATTTATGAGTATTTCAGGAACTGCTTGTGTGGATTCATATATTGGTTTTTTATTCCAAAATTTGGCTGTTGATGTTAATGTAGGTGTCACCCTTTTCGTGTTTACAGTTTCTCTCTTCTTTTAGTTCTTGAACTCTTCCCTGGCCTATTGATTTGTGAATATAAAACTGTGGCCATTCACCACCAGCTGATTGTGGTTTCTATGGTACTGTTGTCTTATTTTAAATGGCTTTAAAGCTTCCCCCTAAAGGACCTTTGTCTCAGATTGCTTAGAAGAATTTTGAATGGCTTCTGTCACGTCTACGCTTGTTTGCGAGGACCCCTTCTCAATAAAGTGAATTCCATCCATTCATGTGCCATGGTACAGATATATTCCTTGAGTCAATAATGAAGACAAACACCAAAGTCTAAGCTTCTCGGCTCAAGTGGGATTTTAACTGCATGTCTTGTGTCAAATGATAATATTAAATACGCAGGGCGTCTCCTGAGTGTCAGTGGACTGCACTCCTGTTTTTAAAACATGTGCTAAACCTAGCAGTGCAGTACTAGCTCTTTTATCATGACCTAGTTTGACTGTGTTGACCCTTTCCTTTGACAAGTTGACTGGGTGTATAAAAGATGTTCTGTGCTCTGGGTCACTAAGGTGAGGTTGGAAGGCCAAGTCTATAATCTACATTGAGCCCCCAAAAGAAATTTAAAAACAAACAAAAGAAGGAAGAAACATTGAATAGCACAAGAACTTGGTGAGACATTTCCAACCAATGTTTTTGGCTGTTCCTAAGTTCCAACCTGGCCACTTGAATTGATATGGTGGACACCATGATTGAACTCTTAATCATTATTATAGGGATCATTTAATTTTTAAAACTTTAACTCCGTTAATCCAACAGATGATACTAAAAATCTGGTCTGAAATGCTCTAAGTTATCTTATAATATAATTTATCTCATATACTGGATTTGTAAGGCTTTCTCATATATAAATTTTACGCGAAAGCTTGGGATTTTTGGCATCTCACTGTTGCATTTCCTTCTGCCCATGCGACCATGATGTTCAAATGCCACTAAATGTCACTTTCCATGAGCTTGAGGCCACATGTGGATAGGGTTGCACAAGAAACTCTTGCAAGTCACTGTCTTGCAAGTGAACGCAAGCAGAGACAAACTCTTTTAAGTCACTATCTTAGCCCCTCTGGGTCTAAATCTAATAAAGTCACTCAGGAGCTACTGTAAATTTTACAGTCGCTTGGTCATGCATTTAAAACATAGCTTTTTGTCCTCTCGGCCCTGTGGTGTTATTGACAGCAATAGTAGAGGCCATAGAGGCTACTACTGTTGTACCTCTTTCTTATTATTAGTTTTCCTATAGATCTTTGCTTTGTAGGTCTTTTGGTTTGGTAGGTAGAAGTAGTGATCCAAGTTGCATCACAATCTGCTGATGTCTAGCCCACCTCAGTTAATGCAATTTCTTAAATATGATGGCTTGGACGGAGAGGGTTTCTTGCATGATAAAGGGGGCCTTTTAGGCTTGCATAATTCAAGATATTTGAATATCCAAGAAACGGATAGAGTTGACCAGAATGGATTGGTAATGTTTTAATGGCTAAAATATACTTTTGGTCCCCAAACTTTCGCTCAAAATTTATTTTGATATTCAAACCTTCGGTTATTACTGTTTAGTACCTCAAATTTTAAGATGGGACTAAACTATAATGGATCAAAATAAATTTTAAATTAAAGTTTGAGGACCAAAAGTATATTCTCGCCTATTTAAATCTAGATATTTATTCAGACAAGTGCCACACGGTAAATGGTTATCCCTTGCTCTTTACAACTGGCCAAATTGGAAGAGGTTATCCTTTATGAAATACCCACACCTCTGGTTCTCCATATGAACATCTTTGATTTGGGTCAGATGGGAACCTTCTTTCCCTGTCAAAGTCTTCCACTAAATCTCTCTCTCTCTCTCTCTCTCTGAGTTATATATATGAACTTGGAGGAATATGGAGATTGAGGTAAGGATGTTGTGATCTCTTTGAGTGATGGTAGCTATTCCCATCCCAAATTATTGGTTGGTTATCACTGGAGGCATCTGTCTACAAGGAAAAAAAGACCTCCACTTCCAGACTTTTTACCATGGCTAATTGGCTAAATGTTCCTTTATTTTACACTCTATGGAGGACAATGCCTATGGTATCCATCATGTCTCCCCACCCAAAGTCCTTGAGGGACCACTTGAGCATTCTTAGGCATACCTCAACTCAAATTTGCAGATCTTGTCCACCATGAGACCGAGATCTCGATATGCAACAAGGCAAAATGAAGGGGCCAAGATCCTTTGAAGAACGATTCGAATGGTGTTCTTGAGAGGCACTGGGGCATATTTTTTAGCATAGATCACTAGTGGTAGTGATGCCTTTTCTTGAAAGCAGGAATCTGGAATGGGAATTTGTTGCCATCATTCCAAAGACAGGCCAAGGAAGATTTGCACAGAGATTCGTTTGGCCTGCGAGAAAGTGGAGACCTGAAGACTTGGATATATTTTTAAGTCTTTATTGGCAGCAAATGCTTGGCTTCTTCCATAGCCTTCCTAAATTACCAACATTCCATCTTGTTCATGATGGTATTCCTAAATCCTCTTCATATCATGCACCATCCATCCTAATTTAAGAGAGCTGAACAATTTTAAGGCTTCACGTGCATGCCTCAGAATTGCAGGGTTCACACGAGCCATTTTGTGCCACGCAAAACATTAAGATTTGGCCCACTTGAATCAATGCAATAAATTTAAGAACAAGATGTCATTGATAGCAAAATAAAAGTCCATGACTAAATGACACCTTATTCAATTATTCAAAAGGTTTTGGACTACCCAACGATCAATCCAAGAGCAGGAACGGTCATGAATCTGTACTATAATTACACAGGGTCCACTATGGAGCTGGAAAGCCTGAAGCTCTGTATAAAGAGGTCCTGTACAATGAGGCAGTGAAAGATGACAGACAATATACAATCCATCTAATAATTCACTGGCAACCTTATACGCTGTCAAACACTTTGAATTTTAACAATTGGATGATCATTGATGTGTTGATGCAGTTGATGCTTGATGGTCAGTGCCAAGGAGAATCACGATTACAGTCACGTCGTCGTGATATTTTCTTCTGATCCCAGCAGGGATGTCCATCAACTCTTCAAGACTCAACCCTGCAACCAAACAGATGCAAGAATCAGTAAATCTACGGAAGTCATGTGCAAAATTCAATTTACTTTACATCAAGTATTTTAGTGGAAAAGATGAAAGTTAACAAGTCACAAGTCAACAACCAGGCTCAGGTTTGAGCAGAATCTAACAGGAATGTTTATCAGGTACTCAAAAATCAAATTGTCATTTTTTTTTTAAATCCACTAAAGGCTCGAGCTTGAGCAGAGCCGTATTATAATATATCAGGTGCTCAGAAATCAAATTTTCAGTTTTCTTAAATCCACTGAAAGTCGGTGTTGATGGCTATGGGATTCTCTATTTAAACTTATTGATGGTGAATCACTACAAATCATTTATCACTGAATGTACTACAGATTTCTATTCAACTAAAGACTAACAGAAAAAGACAAGTATATCGCGAACTCTACCAATAATTGCATGCTATGGGAAGTGTTCGTACTCAAAAAAACTGTGCAGCCTGGATTACATTAAATGATCCATGCATGTTATCGTACTAAAGACTAACATGATGCACAGTTTTTTTTAGTCCTTTTCTTCTCCATACCTAAAATTATTTTGGCCCAATATTATTAAGATAAATATTTTCTAGTTACTAGACCAAAAGCTATAACTCAAGTAACTGAACCTAGGTTTACCCAAATAAAATAACAACTACCAAAATCTGAACCTAAAAATTTTCTTATTAGTCTATCCTTTCTAAACCACATCCATACAAACGTAAATCCATATGCATAACCAAAATGTGAAGCTCAATTAGCTAAAAGCTTCCTTGCCCCCCACGATAGATCTAAATTTTACTTGACTAGCCAAAGACCAAGTTCCTCTATAAACCAACTAGCGAAGGCTATTACTCTCAACCCATGAAGCCATGCCTGAATGGTCGACCTATCCATACTACAACCAGACGAACCCAGCCTATAATACAAGTGCATATGAAAGAATAAACAAATCTCCTTGGCCTAAGAAGCCTAATCTAATTAGGCACCTTAAAGCCACTTTACATCTACCAAATGCAAGCGATTCTATCAGCAATCTAGAAGTCAATCCGTGTGCTTCAATCACATACCCATCTAAAGATATTTCTATGTCAACAAATAGCTCCATTTTAAGGTCTGTCGTATCAACCTGTACTAACCATATCATATTGTATTAGTATAGTATCGAGTTTTAATTTTGTATGAACAGAACTGGTCCAAACTAACCTTTACCATCCAATTTTGACCCAAACCACCCGATATTGGCTTGTACCATCCGATACTGAGCGGCAAGAATTGCACCGTCTCAGTATAGGATGAGTATGTTATCGTACAAAACCGGTAACTATCGGCATGGGTTTCAACACCGATTTTATGGACCTAGCTCAATTTTCATGTTGGAAGAGGCGGGAAGAAATAAGTGAAACTTTTAAAGAAAACTTTAGTCTTAAGCAACCTTAAAAAATTTTCTTTCATCTTCAATAGTTCAAAGCCTTAGACATTTGCAATTGACAACTAAACCAGAAAGCCTAAGTCACCATCGTTCCACTTCCAAACCCATTCTTAGCCATGTAAAACCATATTAAGTTTTTTTTTTTTTTTTTGAGCAATACAATGGTAATTTGCCACCATCATGGTACAAACCCCAAGACCTCCATCTAAGGCCAAGCCTTTAGGAGAGGGATGCCAACCAGGTGAGCAAAACAGCTGTTGGCAAAACCATATATAGTTATTTCTTTCCACTTATAATAGACCAAAATGCAAGCTCCTGAATCACTAACCTATATATGATTCAGAATTATAATCAACTCTCAAGAAATATAATAAACCTCTGTGATACAAGCATAGCAAATCTAAAATGACAATTCATACTTTTTACATCAACATCTCATTTTCATAAGAACTGTCATTTTAGATCCAATGTTTTGAGTTAAGAGCAAAGAATTGCATGGTGTAGCCATAGACTCTAGATGTAAGCAGATTAAAGGACTCATTTTTATCTTAAACTTACTTAATGATGGAGAGCTAAAACCAAATGGTAATGGCATGGAAGCATAATTTAGAAGTAAACAGATTAAAGGACTCATTTTTATCTTAAACTTACTTAATGATGGAGAGCTAAAACCAAACAGTAATGGCATGGAAGCATAATTTTGAATCGAAAAGCATAATGAAACTTGGCTGCTTAGACATAAAGGAGTTAAATTATTAAGTATACAATGTGATCATACCCGCCCTTTGAGCTGCTCGTAACATTAGTTGCTCCACTAGGAACTTGGCTGGATTTCCTGATGGTGAGGTGGTAATAAAAGAACGTGCAGTCTTTACAACTTCCTCATTACTAAAGAAGTCAAACAATCCATCACTTGCAACTAGAACAAATTGATCATCTTTTGAAATTCTATGAATGTTGAGTGACGGTTGCGTTGAAATATATGGTGGACTCGAAAGATTTGGAACTCGAAGAATACCCATTAGGGCATCATTCAATTTCTTCTGCACATATTAAGAAATATATAAAGTTCGGTTAAAAAAGGTTAATTTTTTTTTCTCTTGAAAAAGAACAATAAGAGAGAAAGAGAGAAAAGAATTTAATTTTTCAATTAAAAAGAGTTTAATTTTTAATTAACATTTACCTTTTTCAAATAACCTACTCCAAAAGCACGAGTCAGCTTGAGTTTTCCTTTCACCTTTCCACCAGAAATTGTCTTTGGGTCATCAAGGTGATCAGACAAAAGCCTTACTCTCTCTACCTCATTATCAACTGAGTGACAATCAGTAAGCTGGATTGCCTCCAAATTTCCTGTATTGATGCCTGTTGTTTTCGCCAGTATAGCTCGGCTATCACCTAAGTTAAGTGAATATAAATCTTGCCCATGAATAAGCACAACCAAAACACAAGATCCTATAGATACCAAATCAGGTCGGTCATCCATTTCCTGTTCGACCATATACAAGAAATCGCTTTCTGCTTGTGCAAGAGCTTGTTGGAGACAATGAAGGACACAATTTTTGAATGCATCAGATGAGCCTTCCTCTTTTTGCACCAGGGAAACACCCATTCCATCAATGTTGCTAGCTTCCAAAGACACATTTTCATGAAAACTATGGTCTTCTATAGGATATGGGAGGGAAATATCAGGACAAAAATCACATGGCATCATGCTATCACTAGTCAATATTTTTGAATTTAATGTGTTCAAATATAACCTAATATATTCATATAAAGTTCCAGCTAAAAAGTCAGCTGCATCTCGCCCATTAAAACCATCATAAATTGCACAGAAAAGCCATCCATTTTCTTCAGAACAAACTGCTTGGACTCTGTCCTCCCCAGCAGCCCCACCTGCTATTTCCACTTCCATAGCATTGAGAAAGCCTTCACTATTGGAAGGAGTAATCGGAGATTTCGACATGCTTGTGTCTGCATCCGAACAATCACCTTGAGAAGATATGAAACTTAAACTTGATGCATTGCTTTGCAAAGAAGACGATAAAATATCCAAACTTGACAGCGATGGTGAAGAAGGTACTCTTTGGAATGTCTTTGGAGAATCCAAACTGGGTAATATCCCCGTTCCAATCAAACCATTGCAGATATTTGTGTTTGCTAAAGTGACATTTGCACTTAGAGCAGCTCCTGATAAGTGAAAAAATGAACTTTTGGACATTTGGTAGCCAAAACTAACATTAAGTTTTCCATCAGAGTTGCTTGGCATGGTTTACAATGTAACAAAACAAATAAATTTGTTGGGAGCACTTTTAGCTGGAAAAAGAATTTAAATCACAGATTAGTTTGAGAACAATATCTATCAGAAAATGAATCAGATAAAGAATCAGAAAAGGAACTATTTGCAATGACCACTTTACAGAAAAGACATGCATTATAACATTTTTCCTTCATATCGATTCTTGATAGTCAGAAGAGTACAACAAATAAAAACTCAAAGAAAGTTATCATAACAGATACATTATCTCCAATGCATATCTAAACCTATGCAATTGAAAAAATTAGTAAACGTATGAAGCTTTACAAAAGGATTTGAGTTCACCATTCAGACAGTTGGCAAGAGTTTGCAAATTTCACAAGACAGCCTCAAAGCCTACCTACTTGGTTAAGAAAAAGTAGAATTATTCAAGGTACTTTAACATACTCCCACATCCATGAGAATTTTAAGGTGACAAATAGATTATTGCAGTATGAGAATCAATTATTGTGATATTGAATTGATTTTTAAGTATTACACCTAGAAGATATATGAAATTTAGTTACTTAATGATAGTGCCACAGAAATATGGTGAAAATGTACCAGTAATTAACCACCATGACAGTCATGTATCTGCTGCTATACATTGATACTGTAACAAAGTTCAAAAAAAATAATAATAATAAACACTAGGCTAGTCTACAAATTTTCTGGTATTGGTTACTGTGTTCCCCCCATAATTGCACTGGGGAAGTTAAATAATGCAGGATGTGACAACTAAAGAAGTGACACATAACTTATCGCATTGAGTGCTTCAACATCTGCCCAAATTATGTTATGCTCAAAAAAAGTTTTCATGTCATTCTTTATGCACATGTCACAAATAGCTCTACCATATAAACTTGGCTAAGAAACATGAAACTTATGTAGACTGTCTGATTTATTGTTTACAAGTCACATATAGAGTTCAGTTTTCATCATGTTCATGTGATCCAAATTTCTATTGTCTTTACAACTGAGGTGGCAACAAAACCTTACTTGGATTTGCTCTTTAGCTTTCCACTCTCTGGTACTCCTCAATAAGAGAGGATTGTCCACCGCACCAGGATGTATGGTACAAAACCCATTGATAAACAACATATAAAGTATGAACCACACATATTTCAATACTTGGCTTTCACAAACAAAAGTAGAACTTCTGCATCAAACCCCAAATTCAAAGTTGCATACGGTCTCAAATTAACACTGCTTTAAATCATGAGAAAAAATATTATTAATGAACCCATCATGTTGTAGTATTTTCTTACTTTTAGCAAATAAAACATTTTCAAAATAGAATTTCAAATTATATAGAAGCCTCTCTTATAATATATATAAAACAATATCAAAAGCATATTTGCATACGCATAAAAAAAATCACTTAAGACAAAAATTAATGATGTGTAATTGCAAAAAATAATGTCAAGACATTTCATCAAATGTTGGTTCATTTCTTGTTGCTTATGACCCCATAAGCTTTGATTCATGAGTATATAAATCAGTTAGTTCAGTTCTGCATATAAGTTTCTTACGGTAATAAATAAAATACTCAAGATATCATTATTTATTTCTAATGTCATCACATGCCGTATGTAGTGGTGTTCACTTGCATTCCAAGTCTTGCAGCTAAAAATTTAAAACATAGGGTATTTTTACTTCTTGTCTTCATTTTACCATGAAGATAGCAGTTGAGACAACCACTTTCTTAAGAAGGACAGCAAGAGTTTCCTAGACAGCAACTGCAGAAAGCCTCATAGATTTAACAACCCCTCCCCCCCAACCCCCAAAAAAATCAAAAAAAAGAAAGGGAGAAAGAATTCTGATATAAATTTCTACATTTAGAAAGAATCCTGATATAATTTTCTACATTTAGTGGAACCTTTTCTTGGCTATTAAAATTCAAAATTAACTAAAATTTCTATGCTTTTGATTCATAAGAAGCAACAAAAACAAGAAGTTTTAACAATTGCTAAAATCAGCATTAAATTCTTCTGACTAAGGTGTTTATCAAGGATAGTAAATAATATAGAGCATTCATATCCCAAATGAAATCCCAGAAATGAGATAGGGTTTAAGAGTGATGGGGAGGAACAGAAACATCATTATTGGAAAACAACTGACTAAAATAATTTAATTGCTAAGATCATGGCCAAGGTCGGGGACTTCCGCACATTTAATGCTTAAGCAGTTTAGGTGTTCTCGTTATGAGACAACACAACCATAACATGTTGCATTTCTATTTTGGTTTCTTTCTTTTTGGCATCCTTTCCACAACCTCCAATCTATATTAGGGTCTTCCCTTCCCTGTTTTGCATCCTTTAACATGATCTCGAGTACCCCCCATATTCGGAGCATCCTCTGAAGTTGTTCTACATGCTCATACTATTTTAGTAAATTCTCCAACACTTTGTTCCGAATTTGTATAATTATTGCTTTAATATACTCAACACCACCAATACCAGTCCCAAACCCAGATGACAACGGCAGAGGGCTCATAAAACGCACATCAAAACCATGAAGCAGATTCAAGTTCAGCGTTCTACCAAACTAGCTCCTTTAAAGAAGTGTTCAAACATTTTGTGTTGAAAACCCACATAAAGACAGGCCTCAAAAAGATCTAAGCTTTTGGCACCTCTAATGCCTAAGCTTTATAGCAGTACTATCTATGTTCTTCAACATCCACACCCATAAACTGCACAGTCTCAGCCCTAAACCTTAGCATCTCTCCATCATAATTTCAGGTGGACTACTCAGGATTTCATCATCCATATCCTTCCAATCAGCATCTCGAAATCAGCTAATGTATTGCTTACCAACATAAGAGCATCCAAACACCCCAAAAGCCATAGACAATCACAAAGAGTTACTTAGAAAAAAGAAGAAGAAGGAAGGAAGATGATTCTTCCATCGTCCATCAAATAATTCAAAACAAAGCATCAATAGTAGTATTAACAAGTAAAAGAAGGACAAGATATAATTTTTTTTTTTTTTTTTAAATTCTGATGAAGCACAAAATCAAACCATCTACAAAGAGGAGAAGGAGAGTTCGATGGTGCCAAAAAAAAGTACCAGATGAAGTTGAGAAGACTTGGTGCGAGGATTCTGCCCATGATTCCCGGCTTTCTTCGATTTGAGAAGCAAAAGGGGGGGGCGAGAAACGGGATGCCAAGGCGACGGAGGAGGAGGAGGAGAAGTAGTGGCCTCTCGCAGTTTGTGGGGACTCCGTGGACTGGAGAAATTGCCGGGCGTCGATTGCCTCCCGGCTTGTGGGCTCTCCGCACAGCTATAGTTCTGAGGCAACCAGGTCACTCGCGCAAACAGGAACACGTACGACGCGCGGGGGGAGAATTTTTTTTTTTTTTTTTTTAAGGTTTACTTTTGTGATTTGGTTTAATTTGTTTGTATTTTCGGTTAGTGCAGCAATGTTATTGCTTTTTTTTTTCAAAAAAAAAATATAAGAGCTAAGATTTAATATTATTTATTTATAAAGTGCAGGGCTCTTGTGTTTGAAGGAACTATTATTAGAGTTAGACTTTCATTTTGGATCAATAAGCATGACGATCCTCAATGATGACTTATTCAAACTAATCTACACCTTGAATACCAAATAGGTTAGCATGTTTAACCGAAGCCTCTGGTTAGGACTCCTCTTTCTTGATAGGCCATCTATATTGAGCCAATCAACCATATCCATGCCATGTTGAATTTCAGCTGTCTTACTTGCATGATAGTTTAATCAGCTTAATAATTCGATCTTTACCTTGCTAACATGCCAGGCCAGCTGCACCCACACCCCATTGCAAATGGATGATTGTACTTGTCCATTCATATTTACAAAACTTTTTCTTTCCATTGTCTCCGAAAAGTTGCAATAACTTGCAAATTTTACTTTTTTTTTTTTAATAAAGGCTTTAAAACTTTTGATGTCTTCGTAGTTTGATATAACGATAGAAATAGCTTCAATTAAATATAAAATAAAAAAATAATTACGATGATTTGAATATAAAAATGAAGACTTTTAAATATTTTAATTAGAAAAAATGATCTTTTAATATTTTATGATAATAATAGAGGCTAAAAAAATTTAAATTAATATGAATAGAAATAATTAAAAAGATATAACTATTTATAATTTGAATATCGATTTAATTCTGAATAGAGCAAAGTGACGAAAGTATATTAATATTGCCGATCCCATATAGTTGAAAAAGAAGGCTTAGATGAGTTAAATTGATAGTTTGATATTAATACCAAAATGAAAGATGACGAAGGGGCCATGACTATAACCCTCACCCATCCACTTAGCTTTGAGGCTGATTGTTCCCACGTACAATGCTGTTTAGAGTTACCAATAACCCTAGCGGAAGAAGACTTGACTTGCCTTGCCCATAACCCTAGATGAGGTCATGTTTGTTGACCTACCATATTAGCTACGACTGCTGGCATGACCCGACACCATACATTAGATTGCAAGGCAATTGCAAAGATAGCCCCTGCTGGAAATCTTTCAATTTGAGCCTTTAAAATCCTCTAATAGAGGATAAAGCTAGAGTTTGGCTCCCCAGCATAAGGATAGGACCATGGTGCCTGCTCGAGATCATAAAGTAATGGTCCAGGAAAGTCTATCACCTTTTAAATTTTGTACACAAGAAATGGGATGGGACATGATGACGCTTGATCACTAGTAGCAGATGTCAGAGGGCTCTGTGAAGTCGCTGACGAAGCTTCTCCTCGATGAGAGGCCTACAGCCGGAGGTTACTCCGACGGAGACCCTTCGACGGATAAATTAATGACCGAGGTCACAGCCGTAAGCTTGAGAAAGCTTGTAAGGAAAGGGCTCAGAGATAGGGGTGTTCTCTGAGCGTTTTGAGAGTGTTAATTGTCTTCAGAATATCTTACCTTGCTTAGGGTCCCTCTTACCCTTTTAAGGACCCTTGATTTTCGTCTGGGGATCAACCACATGGAATTCCATGGAGAAGAATGTCTGTGAAACTCATGGTGATTATGTGAGTTTGGAGGCAGTTGATGGGTCTGGTCTGATCCTATCGGCCATATGGATTAGGTAGTTGAAGGGCCTAGTCCCATAGGACGCGTAGGTCAGGTAGTTGGTGGGCCTGATCCCATCGGGCGCATGGGTCAGATGTTTAGAGGGCCTGGTCCCATCGAGCGCGTGGGTCAGGTGGTTGGTGGGCCTGGTTCCATCGGCCGCGTGGGTCAAATGGTTGATGTGCGTGGCTCACGTGGAGAGCTACGTGGACATTTCAGAGAGGGCGGGCCGCCGAGGGCCGCCTTGAAGAAACGGAACTGCCGAGGGCCGCCTTGAAGAAACGGGGGCCGTCGAGGCCAGCTTGGAGAGACGGAGCTACCTTAGCCGCTTTGGAGAAATGGGGGCCGACGAGGCTGCCTTGGAGAGACGGGGCTACCAAGGACTGCCTTGGAGAAATGGGATCGCCGAGGCTGCCTTAGAGAAATGGGGCCGCCGAGGGTCGTCTTTGAGGGCCGTATAACCCCCAGGACTTAATTACCTAGATCGCAAGACTTAATTGTGAGATCCTTGGAATGGGTCCCGCGTTTGCGCGTGTCGGCTGGGTTTCCAATTACTACGTAACGATTGGATTTCTGAGTCCCTAGATATGAGGTGTCGCAAAGTGCCTGCGTCGGCTTTAAATGAAGACGCGGGCACTTCCTTCCCCTCATCTTTGCCACGTCTGCAACAGGTGAGCTTCCTTCCCATTCTAGAGAGAGAAAGGAAGGGAGGGAGTGAGAGAGAGAGAGAGAGGGGCAGGAATCAAACAAGAGAGAATGAGGCGGAAGATGCTCGCGACCGTGCTATGGTCATGGCAGCCGGTCTGATCCATGGTTTGGGCCCGGCAGCGTAACCGTCGCCTCGCAGGGCCTGGGCGGTGGTCGGCGACCTCCACCGGTGCCGGGCGTGCATCCGGTGGAGGTCCGGCCGGCCATGGTGGCCGGCCGTGCCGCTGGCACTGTAACAGGCCGCGACAAGGAGAAAGAGAGAGAAAGAAAGAGGGAGAGTAAGGGGGGAGTTCGGCCACGGCGGCGGTCGGCTCTGGACCGGTCGATGCCGGCCGGGCCACCCCGAATTGTGGCCGGCGGTGGCCCTGGCCGTCGACATGATTCTCCCCTGTTTCGGGTGAAACAGGGGAGCTGGAAGATGATGAGAGCTTGGGCCGGTTGGGCTGTCCGAGATTTGGGCCCTGCTGGGCCGGCTCAAGAGCCCTTTTTGAGCAGCGCTTTGGACTTTGTATCGGGCCGAGAATGGCAAAATAAAATATGGCCCGATTCTGTGTGAATTCTAGTTTCTTGGGGTAATTTTATTTCCCCATTTGGGCATATATATTGAGAAATGTTCAAGTCCAAAGTTGGACCCGTGGATTAGTCTGGGTAGAATTTTAAGGGCCACTTTATTATTTAGATTTTAGAGAATTAATTGTATAAAATGATGCTGTAGGTACTCAGATGTCTAAATAGCTGGTTTATCATTTGAAATTTGCGTACTGAGGTAAGTAAGTCGGTTATTATAATTTCATAAATTATTTAATTTATAAATCGTGGATTTATAGTTTGCATGCATATTTATGAACTAAGAAAATGGAGTTTTATTTAACTATTTTGAATAGTACCATGAATTTACAAATGAATATTTGCTATGACTATTGTAGCTGGTAATATTTTGCAAGAAATGGCTTATATGTGTATATGCAAAAATATAATTACTTTGACCTTACAAAATATGTTGGTACTATTGAGATGATTATATGTAATTGCTAATAATGTATAAACCACTGTATATGTGATGTGAGAAACTTATGCTTATGTTGATGCATGATGTGTGACATGCAATTATGATAATGACATTAAAATATATTTATCGTCGCGGTTCTCATATCATGTGAAATGATGTGAAATGCCAAGTGATAAATGACCCACCTCCACAGAAAAAGATATGTGGAGGACACACATCTGTAGGGTGTGTTCTGATTGATTATGATACGGGACCCACCTCTACAGGGGAAGATATGTGGAGGACACACATTTATAGGATGTGTTCTGTTTGAATATGATATGGCATAACGCTGGTATCAGGACCCTTCCTCTTAGGGGACATTTAAGAGTGATACACCAGTTGGGTGTTGTAGGGCCGTGGGACACATAAGAAAACAATGATTATATAAACAGTGGGTTTGTTTACATTGCATATTCTGGTATTTATTGTAAGCTTCTAAGGTAATTTGAGCTGATGATATGCATGTTCTGATAACATGATAAATGTCTTTGAAATTGGAAGCTTTTTATGAAAATGTGATTTGAAAATATCTTGAAATGCTATGATGATATATGACTATTTTACATTATAATAGGCTTACTTATTGAGTGTGAGCTCATGTAAATCTCACAATGTTTATCAGAGCCTCAGGAGTGAAGAAGGATTTTTGGGGTTGATGGAGCTTCTAGTTAAATAAATTAGTTCCATTATGTTGATGTAACCCCGGTTATGTTTGTGTGTAGGGCTTGTAGCCCAAACCTTATAGTTATGGTTTGTATTAAGTTGTGGATTGGACATATATAATTATTGTCTTTTATTGATTTATGTGTCATAATTCGGAACGCCTTGTATGCCTGGCATGCGACGGGTTGTCATCCTAGCTCAAAATTTTGGGTTTGGGGTGTGACAGCTTTAGTGGTATCAGAGCCATGTTATGACCTTAGGGACACATACATGATGATACTTTAGGCAAAATACAAGGATGACATTGAGACAATTATAACTTTATAGGAATTTTAGGTATTATGCTTTGAAAGCCTGAAATATAAAGTTTATCATGATAAAATTGAAAAACTAATTTATCAGGAGATAGGGATGGCTCGTCGCATTAGAAGCCGGCAAAATGACGAGAGCTCTCATATTGGTAATGCTGGTCAGCCTGGAGGTCAGGAAGCTACCGGTGATGCTGGCCCTGTCTCTCAGGTCGTAACTGATCACCAGCAACTTCAGTCCGAGATGCTTCAGGTTCTCTTGGGTATGGCGCAGTCGATGCGAGATATGCAGCATCAGATTCTGCAGGCCTTGTCCACTCAGCTTGCTACCCCTGCCCCGCAGGCTCAGCCTGCCCCTACCATTCCGCAACCCCAGCCTATCCCTCCTGCTCCACAAACTCAGCCAACCGTACCCACCCAATCTGCACCATTGACCCAGTCTACTCCACCTCAACCCTGGGTAGGGGTTGGCCGCAGCTTTGCTGATTTTAAAAAGTTTTCCCCTGCCCCTTTCTCTGGATCCACCAACCCTGTTGATGCTGAGCGGTGAATGCGAGACATGGAGAAGGCTTTTACGGCCCATGGTAGCCAGGAGTTGGAGTGGATCAGATTTGCCACCTATCTTCTCCAGGGGGAGGCTTATGACTGGTGGTTAGTTGAGGAGCAGTGACGGGATGGACAGGTTATTTCTTGGGGAGAGTTTAGGGAGGCATTTTTTGATAAATACTTTCCCAGGAGTGTGCAGAGACAAATGAAATCAGAATTTATCAAATTGGAGCAAAGGAATCTTTCTGTGGCCCAGTATGAAGATAAATTCACCAGGTTGGCCCGATTTGCTCCAAATATTGTGACCAATGAGATGGCCAAGATCACCAGATTCACTAAGGGACTGCGACCCAGGCTGAGGCAAGCAGTCAATGCATTTAAACTTCTCACTTATAGTGCAGTGGTGAATAAGGCCTTGGTGATTGAGAGGGATATGAATGCAGTTCAGAGAGATTGGGAGCAGCAGAGGAAGAGGAAAGGGCCTATTTTTAGTCAACCTCCAGCTCAGGCCAGGAAAAAAGGTGCATATCAGGCCCCAGCAGGACCAAGGAATAAGAAGACTCGCTGCTTTCACTGTGGGAGTTTCCATCTAGGAAGGCCTTGCCGCTGATTGTCTGGTGCCTGCTTCCTCTGTGGGAAGACTGACCACAAGATAGCCATCTGTCCCCTTCGAAAGAATCAGCAGCCCTCTTCCAGTCAATGGATGAGTCAGCAACATCAGCAGCAGCCACCGAGAACCCAAGGAAGGGTCTTCACCCTCACTCAGCAGGATGCTGCCGCCTCTAATTCTGTGGTGACAGGTATATCATTTAATTTCATATTTAGTATTACATTCTTAGTACAATACATTTATAGTTAATTAGAAAAGTAGGTTAAATCTTTAATGATAAGACAAATTACACTTATATCCAGGAATGATTATAGTAGGCACTGCTTATGCTCAAACTTTAATTGACCCGGGTGCCACACATTCTTTCATATCTAACATCTATCTTGACAAGAATGCATCATTGACACCCGTTCCTCTAGAGCAAGAGTTGCATATTGCCTTTCCAAATGGAGATGTTATGAAGGTTGATACAGTATGCAAATCCTGCCCAATTGTCTTGGAGGATAGGAGGTTGAATGCTGATCTGATTGTCCTTTCACTGAAGTTCTTTGATGTTATCCTTGGAATGGATTGGTTGGCCTCCTATCATGCTTCAGTAGACTGCTTCAGAAAGATTTTCAACTTCAAAATTTTAATTCAGCTTGAATTCAGTTTTACTGATGGTCAGAAATACCTAGCCTCGGTGTTCATATCAGCGCTGCAGGCTGGAAGGTATCTGATGAATGGTAGTCAAGGATTTCTTGCTATGGTCAAGGACCTTCAGCAGGAAGAGACCAAGTTGGAGGATATTCCTATAGTTCAAGAATTCCCTGATGTCTTCCCTGATGATTTGACAAATTTGCCCCTAGATCGGGAAGTCGAGTTCTCCATTGATCTAGTTCCTGGAACTGGACCTATATCCAAGGCCTCTTACCGCATGGCCCCGGCTGAGCTAAAGAACTGAAGGATCAGTTGCAGGAGCTCCTAGATTGGGGATTTATCAGACCCAGTGTTTTTCCTTGGGGTGCTCTAGTTCTATTTGTTAAGAAGAAGGATGGTAGTCTTCAGCTTTGCATTGATTACCGAGAAATCAATAAGGTAACAGTGCGGAATAAGTACCCTCTGCCGAGGATTGATGACTTGTTTGATCAACTCCAGGGAGCTCGGATATTCTCAAAGATTGATCTCAGTTCAGGGTACCATCAACTCAAAGTCAAGAAAGGGGATGTGCCTAAGACAGCATTCAGAACCAGATATGGCCATTATGAGTTCTTGGTGATGCCATTTGGGTTAACTAATGCCCCAGCAGCATTCATGGATTTGATGAACAGAAATTTTAAACCATACTTGGATCAGTTTGTGGTAGTTTTTATTGATGACATCTTGATATATTCCAAGAGCTATAAGGATCATGAGGACCACCTGAGAATCGTGCTTCAGATTCTTCGGGAGAAGAGACTTTATACCAAGCTGCAGAAGTGTAATTTTTGGTTGGATCAAGTATCTTTCTTGGGTCATGTAATATCCAAAGATGACATATCTGTAGACCCGAAAAAGATTGAAGCTATCATTAGCTGGAGCCGACCTTCCAATGTAGCAGAAATTAGAAGCTTCTTGGGGCTAGCCGGGTACTACCATAAATTTGTGAAGAATTTCTCTCGCATTGCTCTACCCCTAACTCGCTTAACCCAAAAGGAGTGAAGTTTGACTGGACAGAGGAGTGTGAGAAAAGTTTTCAGGAGTTAAAGCAGCGCCTAGTGACAGCTTCCATTCTTGTTCTTCCGACAGGATCTGAAGGTTTTACTCTATATACTGATGCCTCTCAGAAAGGATTGGGATGCATTCTGATGCATAATGGGAGGGTGATAGCCTATGCCTCCAAACAACTAAAGCCTTATAAGCAGAATTATCCTACTCATGATCTGGAATTGGCTGCCATGATTTTTGCCCTGAAGATTTGGCGGCATTATCTTTATAGGGTGTCATGTGATGTGTATACAGATCATAAGAGTCTAAAATACATCTTCACACAGAAGGAGCTGAACTTGAGGCAGAGGAGGTGGTTGGAACTTCTGAAGGATTATGACTTGACCCTACACTATCATCCTGGGAAGGCCAATGTAGTAGCTGATGCCTTGAGCAGAAAATCCTCTTCTGAGTTAGCTACTATGATTACTTCCCAGCCTCACATATTAAGGGTCCTTGAGAGGTGGAAGGTTAGATTGAGAGTACAACGGTCTGATGGGCATGTTGCAGCACTTATACTCTAGCCGACCCTAGTTGACAGGATCAAGTCCTCCCAGAAAGAAGATCCAGATTTACAAAGGATTAAAGAAGCTATGCAGTCAGGAGTTCAGAATGAATTTTATGTAATGGAGGATGGATCCCTGAATTTTGAAGGAATACTTTGTGTGCCAAACATTGAGGAGCTAAAGGCCAAAATTTTCAAGGAGGCTCATTACTCTTCCTATACTGTGCATCCAGGTGGCACTAAGATGTACAGAGACTTAAAGAAAAATTTTTGGTGGAAAGGTATGAAGAGAGAGATTGCTCAATATATGGCCAAGTGCTTGGTGTGTTAGCGAGTAAAGGCCGATCATCAAAGGCCTGCGGGACCTCTTCAATCTCTAATGATTCCTCGGTGGAAATGGGAAAAGATTACAATGGTCTGTCCAAAACTCCCAGGAGTAATGATGTTGTTTGGGTTATTGTGGACAGACTAACAAAATCAGCTCATTTCCTACCTTTCAGAGTTGGGGCCTCTAGTAAAAGATTGGCTAGTTTGTATATTGAGTAGATTGTAAGACTCCATGGTGTTCCTATATCTATTGTATCAGATAGGGATACCAGGTTTATGTCCCAGTTTTGGACGAGTCTTCATAAGGCTATGGGAACCAAATTAAATTTCAGCACAACCTATCATCCCCAGTCAGATGACAATCTGAGAGGATCATACAGATTCTGAAAGACATATTGCGAGCCTGTGTGATGGATTTGGGTGAAGCATGGGATAACCACTTACCTTTAGTGGAGTTTGCATATAATAACAGTTACCAGGCCAGTATCCAGATGGCTCCATTTGAAGCTCTATATGGTAGGAGGTGCAGATTTCCTTTATGTTGGGATGATGTGGGGGAAAGAAAATTGCTAGGCCCTGAGCTGATTCAGCAGATAGTAGATAAGGTGCATTTGATCAGGGAGCGTCTTCGTATGGCTCAGAGCAGGCAGAAGAGCTATGCTGATGTCAGAAGGATGGAATTAGAATTTTAGGTTGGGGACCATGTATTCTTAAGGGTATCACAACCAAGGATGTGATGAGATTTGGGATCAGAGGGAAGCTGAGTCCACGTTATATTGGACCTTTTGAGATCTTGAGCAAAGTAGGAGAGGTTGCTTACAGTCTGGCACTGCCTCCGATTCTATCTGGTGTACATAATGTGTTTCATGTCTCTATGTTGAGAAAGTATATTTCTGACCCCAGCCATGTAATAGAGTATGAGCCTATACAGTTGAAGAAAGATTTATCATATGAGGAGCATCCTGTGCATGTTGTGGACCGCAAGGATCAGATTCTGAGATGGCGTACCATTCCCTATGTCAAGGTGCAATGGAGTAATCATTCTGAGAGGGAGGCTACTTGGGAACTTAAGGAGAAAATGAAAAAGAAATATCCACAACTATTTGTATCTTAATATAGTTAATGATGTATCGACGACTGTTGACTTTTGAATAAAATTTAGTTGATTATATGACAAAAATCTAGAATTCTAATTTTCTCTAGTGGAAGTGTATTAACTTCGAGGCCAAAATTTTTATAAGGAGGGGAGAATATAACCCCCGGGACTTAATTACCTAGATTGCGAGACTTAATTGTGAGATCCCTGGAACGGGTGACGCCTGGGACTCCCACGTTTGCGTGTGTCGGCTGGGTTTCCAATTACCACGTAGCAATTGAATTTTCGAGTCCCTGGATCTGAGGTGTCATGAAGCGTCTGCGTCGGCTTTAAATGAAGATGCGGGCACTTCCTTCCCCTCATCTTTTCCGCGTCTACAACAGATGAGCTTCCTTCCCATTCCAGAGAGAGAGAGAGGAAGGGAGGGAGTGAGAGAAAGAGGGGGGAGGAATCAAATGAGAGAGAGAATGAGGTGGAGGATGCTTGCGACCGTGCCATGGCCATGGCAGCTGGTCTGATCCCTGGTTCAGGCCCAGTGGCATAACCATCGCCTCGCTGGGCCTGAGCGGTGGTCGGCGACCTCCACCGGAGCCGAGCGTGCGTCCGATGGAGGTTCGGCCGGCCATGGTGGCCGGCCGTGCCGCCGGTACTGTAACAGGCCGTGGCATGGAGAAAGAAAGAAAGAGAGAAAGAAAGAGGGAGAGTAAGGGGGGAGTCCGGCCACGGCGGCGGTCAGCTTCGGGCCGGTCGACGCCGACCGGGCCACCCCGAATTGTGGCCAGTGGTGGCCCCGGCCGCCGGCACGATTCTTCCCTGTTTCGGGTAAAACAGGGGAGCTAGAAGATATGAGAGCTTGGGCCGATTGGGCTGTCCGAGATTTAGGCCCTGCTGGGCCGGCTCAAGAGCCCTTTTTGAGCAGCGCTTTGGGCCCTGTATTGGGCCGAGAATGGTAAAATAAAATATGGCCCGATTCTGTGTGAATTTTATTTTCTTGGGGTAATTTTATTTTCCCATTTGGGCGTATATATTGAGAAATATTCAAGCCCAAAGTTGGACCCGTGGATTAGTCTGGGTAAAATTTTAAGGGCCACTTTATTATTCAGATTTTAGAGAATTAATTATGTAAAATGATGCTGTAGGTACCCAGATGTCTAAATAGCTGGTTTACCATTTGGAATATGCGTACTAAGGTAAGTAAGTCAATTATTATAATTTCATAAATTATTTAATTTATAAATCATGGATTTATGTTTGCATGCATATTTATGAACTAAGAAAATAGAGTTTTATTTAACTATTTTGAATAGTACCATGAATTTACAAATGAGTATTTGCTATGATTATTGTAGCTGATAATATTTTGCAAGAAATGGCTTATATGTGTATATGCAAAAATATAATTACTTTGACCTTGCAAAATATGTTGGTACTATTGAGATGATTATATGTAATTGCTAATAATGTACAAACCACTGTATATGTGATATGAGAAACTTATGCTTATGTTGATACATGATGTGTGACATGCAATTATGATAATGACATTAAAATATATGTGTCACCACAGTTCTCATATGATGTGAAATGATGTGAAATGCCAAGTGATACATGACCCACTCCACAGGAAAAGATATATGGAGGATACACATCTGTAGGGTGTGTTCTGATTGATTATGATACGGGACCCACCTCCACAGGAGAAGATATGTGGAGGACACACATCTGTAGGATGTGTTCTGTTTGAATATAATATGGCAAAATGCTGGTACCAGGACCCTTCCTCTTAAGGGACATTTAAGAGTGATACACCTGTTGAGTGTTGTAGGGCCGTAGGACACATAAGAAAACAATGATTATATAAATAGTGGGTTTTTTTATATTGCATATTCTGGTATTTATTGTAAGCTTCTAAGGTAATTTGAGCTGATGATATGCATGTTCTAATAACATGATAAATGTATTTGAAATTGGAAGCTTTTCATGAAAATGTGATTTGAAAATATCTTGAAATGCTATGATGATATATGACTATTTTACATTATAATAGGCTTACTTATTGAGTGTGAGCTCATGTAAATCTCACAATGTTTTTCAGAGCCTCAGGAGTGAAGAAGGATTTTTGGGGTTGATGGAGCTTCTAGTTAAATAAATTAGTTCCATTATGTTGATGTAACCCCGGCTATGCTTGTGTGTAGGGCTTGTAGCCCAAACCTTATAGTTATGGTTTGTATTAAGTTATGGATTGGACATATATAATTATTGTCTTATATTGATTTATGTGTCATAATTTGGGACGCCTTGTATGCCTGGCATGCGGCGGATTATCATCCTAGCTCAAAATTTTGGGTCTATGGCGTGACAGGCCGCCTTGGAGAAACGGGGCCGTCGAGGCCGCCTTGGAGAAAAGGGGGCCGACGAGGGCCATCTTGAAGAAACGGGGGCCGACGAGGCCGCCTTGGAGAAATGAGGCCGCTGAGGCTGCCTTGGAGAGACGGGGCTGTGTTGGCCACCTTGGAGAAATGGGGGCCGACGATGCTGCCTTGGAGAAATGGGGTCGCCAAGGCCGCCTTGGAGAGATGGGGCTGCCTTGGCTGCCTTAGAGAAATGGAGCCACCGAGGCCGCCTTGGAAAGACGGGGCCATCTTGATTTCTGCCGTCAGTTATCCCTGTCTTTAGTGCTTACGTAGCGCCACCGGCCACATCAGATGCTACCCCGCTCCTGAGCTTAAGTGGCTACATGCTCGTTGACCCTTGAGCGAAAGGAGCGCAAAAATTTGTCATCATTGCTAGCTTTCACGTGCCATTGATCGTTGGAGGCGGGGGCGAGGCCGACGATGAACCAAGGCCTGCCAAGCCGTAGACACTTAAGCTCCTCCCTTTGTATTTCCCTTTCTTTATTCCCTTTTTTATTTTTGCTTGTAACTGGCCGCGAGTCAGCTTTTTGTAATCCCTTTGAATCATCAATGAAAAGAGGAAAATTTTTGTCTAAGAATTCTCACTTAGCTTTTATAGTTGTCTTGTTTTTCCGTAATGTTGTACCGATCCCGATCCTTAGGCTTGGCAACAAGTGGCCAAAGTTCCTCCTGTGATCCAACTGGGGTCAGTGCGAACCCGTGTCATCGGCCGAGTCCTTAGTCCCCTAGGTTTTCGTTGGAATGATCACAGGGTGCCAGTGTCGGTTAAGGGACGCTTAGGTTGGCTTAGGAGTCCTTTAGAACCGTCTCGTGGGTTTCGTGTGCCGGTCCGAAGGGCAACTCGAACGGATACGGAGCTGTTAGGGTCTTGAACTGCATTGGGTGTGCCTCTGCGCTGGGCCGAATGGTGGCCCATTAGCAGCGATGCCGCTGAGCACCTTTAGAACCGCCTCAGGGATTTGTGTGCCAGCCCGAGGGGCAACTCAAATGAGTACGGAGCTGTCAGGGTCTTGAATCGCCTTGGGGGCACCTTCGCACCGGACCGAGTGGTGACCCATAAGCCATGATGCCGTCAAGCACCTTTAGAACTGCTTTGGGGGTTTGTGTGCCAACTCGAGGGGAAACTCAAATGGATATGGAGCTGTTAGGGTCTTGAACCACCTCGGGGGCACCTCCGTGTCGGGCCGAGTGGTGACCCGTTAGCCGTGATGCTGCCGAGCACCTTTAGAACCGCCTCAGGGGTTTATGTGTCGGCCCGAGGGGTGACTCAAATAGGTACGGAGTTGTTAGGGTCTTGAACCACCTCGAGGGTGCCTCCGTGCCAGGCCGAATGATAACCTGTTAGCTTCAGTGCCACTGAGCACCTTTAGAACTGCCTTGGGGGTTTGTGTGCCGGTCCGAGAAACAACTCAAACGGGTACAAAGCTGTTAGGGTCTTGAACCGCCTTGGGAGTGCCTCTCCATCGGGCCAAGTGATGACCCGTTAGCCGCGATGCCTCCTAGCACCTTTAGAACCGCCTCGGAGGTTTGTGTGCTTGCTCGAGGGGTGACTCAAATGGGTACGGAGCTGTTAGGGTCTTGAACTGCCTCGAGGGTGCCTCCGTGCCGGGCCAAGTAGTGACCCGTTAGCTGCAATGCCGCCGAGCACCTTTAGAACCGTCTCGGGGGTTTGTGTGCTGGCTCAAGGGGTGACTCAAATGGGTACGGAGCTGTTAGGGTCTTGAACCACCTTGGGGGTGCCTCTGCACTGGGCCGAGTGGTGACCCATTAGCCGCGATGCCATCGAGCACCTTTAGAACCGTCTCGAAGGTTTGTGTGCCAATCCGAGGGGTGACTCAAATGGGTACGGAGCTGTTAGGGTCTTGAACCGCCTCAGGGGTGCCTCCGCACCGGGCCGAGTGGTGACCCGTTAGCCGCGATGCCACCGAGCACATTTTGAACCGTCTCGGAGGTTTGTGTGCTGGCCCGAGGGGCGACTCAAATGGGTACAGAGCTGTTAGGGTCTTGAACTGCCTCGGGGGTGCCTTCGCGTCGGGCCGAGTGGTAACCCATTAGCCGTGATGCCGCTGAGCACCTTTAGACATCAGGTCCTCAGCCCCAGAGGTGAATCAAACATAACATTCAGGAATTCCTTTTATTATCATCAGCCAAAGGAGTATATCATTGATAATATCGGTGAAGGTTATCTACATTCCAGGTACGTGGGATGGGCCGTCTGTCGAGTCCTTCGATCCGGTAAGCTCCTCTGTGAAGGACCTTGGTGATGCAGTAAGGCCCCTCCCAGTTTGAAGATAGTTTGCCCTCCTCCGTTGGCTTGGACACCTTGGCCTTTATGAGGATCAGATCTCCGGGGCGGAACGCCTTGGGATGGACCTTGGCATTATAGTACTTGGTCGCTCGCTTGCGGAAGGTGGCTATCTTAAGCCATGCTCGGTCGCGCGCCTCGTCAATGAAGTCGAGGTTGGCTCTCAGCTGCATAGAGTTGTCCTTCTCATTGTACGACTTCACTCGGAGGCTTGGTAGGCCGATCTCGATGGGGATGACTGCCTCAGACCCGAAGATAAGACTAAATGGGGTCTCTTTCGTCGGGGCCCTTGGAGTCGTGTAATATGCCCATAGCACGCTTGGAAGCTCCTCCACCCATCTGCCCTTAGACCTGTCCAACCAGGTTTTGAGCCCTCGGAGGATGGTCTGATTCATGACTTCGGCCTCCCCATTAGTTTGTAGGTGGCTGACAGAGGTGAACCGGTGGCAGATGTTCAGCTCGATGCAGAAAGTCTTGAATGTGGCATTGTCGAACTACCGGCCATTATCGGTGACGATGGTATGAGGCAACCCACACCGGCATATGATAGACTTCTAGAAGAAAGCTTTGACTTTGCTCTCGGTGATCTTTGCCAACGCCTCGACCTCGACCCACTTGGTGAAGTAGTCGATGGCGATAAGTAGAAACTTTTGCTGATCCAAAGCCGAGGGGAATGGTCCAAGGATATCCATTCTCCACTGGGCGAAGGGCCAAAGAGCCGAGAGTAGACTCAATGGGGAAGCTGGCTGTCATTGGATGTGCGAGTATCGTTGACAGCCATCGCATTTCTGGACTAGTTTGGCCACGTCCTCCCTCATGGTGAGCTAGTAATATCTCTGACGAAGAGCCTTCTATGCCAATGATCTGCCCCTAGGTGGTCTCCGCAGATACCTTCGTGTATCTCTCTGAGAATGTAGTCGGCATCTGCAGGACCGACGCACTTGAGAAGGGGGTAGAAAAATGACCTTTTATATAACCAGCCATCTAGCAAGATGAACTTAGAGGCTCTCCATTTGAGCAATCTGGCCTCCTCACGATCAGCCGGGAGGGCATCGTCGATGAGGTAGCTGATGTAGCTAGGCATCTATCCATGTCGGCTTCTGCATGACTGGAAGGACCTCTCCCTTGTCTCCAATGTTGGGCCTTTCCAAGTGCTTGATGTAGGTGCCCCCCAGGACGCTGTCCGCCGAGGTGGCTAGATGGGAAAGGGCATCGGCCTTGGCATTCTCGCTCTGGGGAATATAGCTGATGTTGAAGTATGACAGCGAAGAGGCTAGGAGTCGGACTTTTTCCAAGTATTGGGCCATGATAGGATTCCTCGCTTCATACTCTCTGTTGATTTGTTCGGAGACAAGCTGGGAGTCGGTGAAGGTTTGAAGACGCTTCACCTCGAGCACTTGGGTGAGCCTCACCTCGGCCAACATGGTTTCATACTCGGCCTGGTTGTTTGTAGCCTTGAAAAGAAGTCGAAGGGCGTACTCTATCTTTTTGCCTTCTGAACCCGCAAGAATGAGACCAGCGCCACCTCCTTAGGAGTTCAAGGCACCATCCACATGAAGGATCCATGCTTCTCCCATGTCCTCGAGCTCAGCGTTTGCTTGCACCATTGGGGGTTCTCCTGCTTGCTCCTCGGTCCAGGTATACTCGACTAAGAAATTGGCCAGGACTTGGGACTTTAGAGCTAGCCTTGCCTGGAACAAGAGGTCAAACTTCCCCAGCTTGATCGCCCATTTGGCCAGCCGGCCTAAGGTGTCAGGATGCACCAGAATAGCCTTAAGGGGTTGGTCCGTGAGCACCACGATGGGATGAGCTTGGAAATACGGCCTGAGACGTTGGGCGGAGATAATAGGAGAAAAAATGATCTTCTCGATTTTGGAGTACCTGACCTCGGCATCATGGAGTACTTTGCTCACATAGTAGATGGGCTTCTAAGTTCCGCTGGCATCGAGGCGTACCAAGATGGAGCTAATGGCCTCTGAGGAGGTGGCGAGATAGAGAAAAAGGCACTCTTCGTCCTCTGGCTTTGACAGCAGCGGCAGGGTAGATAGGAATGCCTTCAGTCCTTCAAAAGCTCTTTGACAGTCTTTTGTCCACTCGAATCCATTCACCTTGCACAGAGCTTTGAAGAAAAACAAGCATCACTCGGCCGACTTGGAGAGGAAACGGCTTAGGGCCACCACCCTCCCGGTGAGCCGCTGCACTTCTTTCTTGTTAGCTGGTGCCCTCATGTCGAGGATGGCGCTGATCTTCTCTGGGTTTGCCTCAATCCCGCGTGAGTCACCATGAAGCCTAAGAACTTTTCCGCCGTGATCCCAAAAGCACACTTTCGCGGGTTCAGCTTTACTTGGTAGCGGCGAAGATTGTTGAAGGTCTCCTCTAGATCAGAAACATGATTGGAGGTGCGGATACATTTTGTCAGCATGTCATCCACGTACACTTTCATATTCCGTCTGAGTTAGTCTTTGAAGACCTTATTCATTAACCTCTGATAGGTTACTCCTGCATTCTTTAGGCCAAAAGGCATTACCTTGTAACAATAGATGCCCTTCTCAGTCACGAAAGATGTATGCTTTTCATCGTCCGGGTCCATCTTTATTTGGTTGTATCCAGAGAAGGCATCCATGAAGCTGAGGAGTTCATGACTGGATATGGAGTCTATCCGCTGGTCGATCTGAGGCAATGGAAAGTTGTCCTTTGGGCAGGCCTTGTTGAGGTCGATGAAGTCAATGCAGATCCTTCAACTCTCATTGGCCTTACAAACCATCACCACGTTGGCCAACCAATCCGAGTAGTATGCTTCCCGGATGTGGCTGCAGTGAGCAACTTGCTGACCTCCTCATCAATGGCTCTCTATCGCTCAGGGACAAAACTCCTTTTTCTCTGGCAAATCGAACGATGCTTTGGGTCGATGTTGAGCTTATGGGTGATCACCTCTGATGATATGCTAGGCATGTCGGATGTCGACTAGGCAAAGATGTCCGAGTTGGCCTGCAAGAAGTCTAGGAGATGATCCCTATCTTCTGCAGGAAGAAGCTTGCCAACCTGCACCGTTCTTGTCGAGTCATCTCCCAGTGGAAAAGTTAACAGCCGCTCGGCCGGTTCTCCTCCTTTGGTAGACTCCCTGGGATCGGGCACCTCTAAGGCCGGCACAACCTCCTGAGGGCTTGAAGCTGTATGATAGCATGGCAGGACCGGGCTGGTCTCCCCTTGCATCTCGCCAACCCCGTTACTGGTTGGGAATCTGACGAGCAACTACTTGGTGAAAATGACCGCATCGAGGAGATTAAGACCGGGTCAGCCGAGGATGCGTTGTATGCTAAAGGCACTCGGACAACCAGAAACTTCATCATGACCGTGCTTTGATACGGCGGTGTTCTGGCCATCACCGGAAGGATGATTTTACCTTCCACCCTCACCAAATTGCCTGTGAAATTGACCAAAGGCGTCGCCACTAGTCGGAGAGAGCTGGGAGACAAGTTCATCCGAGCAAATGCATCGTAGATAATGATGTCAGCCGAGCTTTCACTGTCAACTAAGATTTATTTTACAGGGTGCTTGGCAATCATCATTGAGACAACGACACCATCATTATTTACATTGTCAATCCCAGCTGACTTCCTCTTAGGAAAAGGAATTACATTATCTACCCCTCTGTCTCCCCTTGGTCGTTTGGATGAAGAGGCCGCCCCTCAAGACACCATTCCCATCGTCTTCTCCATCAGGGCATTGTCAACATTGGCCTAAGCAAGCGGAGGCTCCATGAGCGCCGGAATAGCTAGGGGTCCTCTTTGGATATATTTTTCGAGGTAACCCCACTGGATGAGTTTCTCTATGGCGCGCTTCAGGCTGTAGCAGTTCTCGATGTCCTGATCGTAGTCCCAATGGAAATGATAGTAACGGCTCTTATCACGGGAAGCTCCTTTCTTCATTGGGGTAGGGCACTTGAGGTACGGCTCACCCTCGATCTCCATGAGGATATGAGAGCGAGGGGCAAGGAGATGAGTGAGTTCACTTTCCCTCGAGGTGAGACTCCAGCGTCGATCATCCGGTCGGCGCGATGGCTCAGACTTCTTAGAACGGGAGGGGCTGCTTGACTCTTAGCGGGTAGACCTCCTGCATAAGCCTCCATCGAAATCTCAACGGGTGGAGTCAACTTCATCGACATGGATGTATTTTTGTGCACAAAATAAAAGGTCGGAGTAGGAGCTGAATGGCTTCTTGTCGAGGAAGAAGGTGAAACGGGAAGGTCTGAGTCTCCGTTTTAGCGCCAAGGTCATCACCGCATCATCCAGGTGGTAAACTTCGAGGGCCGCCATTTTGAAACGGGCCACGAAATCATGGAAAGACTCTCCCTCCTTCTGTCAGAAGGAGAAAAGGTTGTCCGCCACCCAGAGAATCCTCTAGCAGGCATCAAAGTGTGCCACGAAGGCCCTCTCCAACTGCTAGAAGGAGTCGATACTATGGGGGGTCAGGCGAGAGTGCCATGCGCGGGTGGCCTTCCGTAGGGTGGCAGGAAAGGCCTTGTAGAGGAGGGCATCGGTAGCCCCTTGGACTTGCATGAGAGCCTTATAGCTCTCAAGGTAATCGAGCGGATCCGTTATACCATCGTACGGATCCATCTAAGGAAGATAAAATCCGGTATGGATGGCTCCCCCAGAATACATCGGGTGTAGGGAGGACGGGTGTCATAGTCCTCCTCCGGCTAGTTGTTGATTTTTCTGCTGAGCTTCTCCAACCGCCGGTGGTACTCATCCAAGCGCTTCTCCGCTCGGTGGTTGACATCTTCCTTGATGACTCGGAAGGTGAAGAAGAAGAAGAGGAAGAGCGTGGGTAATGGTGTCTCCGCTTGGGCTCTTCCCGGCACCGTCACTCCGAGAAGGAGTCGCTTGAGCCAAGGATGGGGGAGCATGACCTCTTGAATGTCTTCCAGCGGTGTCCCCTGGGCGAGGTACGATGGTGGCGAGTCTCCCGTTGGGGAGGTCTCCCCCAGGAGGATTGTTGGCTAGCTGGTGTGTCTATCGTAGGCGGTGTGGGAGGCCTAGGCTGGTGTTGAGTGGCCATAGACTGCTGCTCCTGCAGTCCGTGAACCATTGTAGTCAGAGTCTGGACTTGTCAAGTGAGTGAGGCCAGCTATTCGTCTTGAGCGGCCGCAGCTGATGGCATCAAAGTGGTCAAAGGATTAGTAGCATGAGGGTTAATCTTCTGCTGCTCCGCCAGTTGAAGGTGCCCCCCAGTGTAGCTGATAGAGGCCTCTTGAGCACGCGTCATCACCATTGTCGATGTAGAGGAAAAGAAGGCTTGTAGCTAGGTGTTATGGAGATCTATTTTTCTTGCCCCTCTACCTAGCGCGCCAATCTGATGATGCCCGATCACTGGTAGCAGACATCAGAGGGCTCCATGAAGTCGCTGACGAAGCTTCTCCTCAAGAGACGTGCAAGAAGTCCCAGGGCCGGAGGTTACTCCGGCGAGGACCCTCCGATAGGCAAGTTAGTGACCAAGGTCATAGCCATAAGCTTGAGAAAGCTCGTAAGGAAAGGGCTCAGAGATCGGGGTGTTCTCTGAGCGTTTTGAGAGTGTTAAGTGTCTTCAGAATATCTTACCTTCTCAGGGTCCCTCTTATCCTATTAAGGACCCTTGATTTTCGTTTGGGGATCAACCACATGGGATTCTGTGGAGAAGAATGTCTGCAAAACTCATGGCGATTACATGAGTTCGGAGGCGGTTGGTGGGCCTGATCCCTCGGCCATGTGGGTTAGGTGGTTGGAGGGCCTAGTCCCATCGGGTGCATGGGTCAGGTAGTTGGTGGGCCTGATTCCATCGGGCGCATGGGTCAGATGGTTGGAGGGCCTGATCCTATCAAGCACGTGGGTCAAGTGGTTAGTAGGCCTGGTCCCATCAGCCACGTGGGTCAGATGGTTGGTGTGAGTGGCTCACGTGGGGAGTCACGTGGGCATTTTGGAGAGGGCAGGCCGTCGAGGGCCGCCTTAAAGAAATGGAGCCGATGAGGCCGCCTTGGAGAGTACAATTGTGAACGCAAAATTCAAGCAGTGTCAAAATTATGGTGGATTTGGAAAAGAAATGGCAAGCATAGCGGATAATATTAAAATTCTT
Source organism: Calamus simplicifolius (assembly GCA_900491605.1). Taxonomy (NCBI): domain Eukaryota; kingdom Viridiplantae; phylum Streptophyta; class Magnoliopsida; order Arecales; family Arecaceae; genus Calamus; species Calamus simplicifolius. The sequence goes on along the minus strand of UESW01003974.1, from coordinate 338,221 downwards.
ATTGCATGTCTGGTTCAAGATAAAAACAAATGAGTTTTTCTTTTGATCGTGACCCATTAATGTAATTACAAATCTTTCTTTTAACATGTTTGCATTATTATTTTATGCTAATATTTTAAGTCTCTTGGAATGAGATTGTCGTTATTCTTTTTTTTTTTTGGTACAAGTAGGTTATCATACTAGTCTAGTGCGAGTCAACCCAGATACATTAGAAAATAGAATTTGCTTTAGTACAATAGGGCAGGGGTCTTCCTGCTTCCAAATCTAAAACTCGGAGTGATGGCCATAGAGGCCGCCACCCAATCTGCCGTAGCATTAGCTTTCCGATAAACATGACGGATCTGGATTATGTGAATCTCCCGAAGGATAGACCAGATATCATGGAGTAAAGGGTTGCTTGGAACATGGTTATGGTAATCCTACGAAGCCATCGGATGACAGTAATAGAGTCCCCCTCAATGAAGAGACAATGTGCATGAAGGATTCGAGTGGCGTACGAAATACCTGCTCAAGCTGCATAAAGCTCAGCCAGAGGAACTGAGGAGTCTAGGAGACCGAAGCCACCTGCCGCCAACAATGCTCCATCAGTCCCACGGATAATAAATGATGAGCCAGCACATCTTCCCCGAACACTCCCATCGAAATTGATTTTGACAAATCCTAGAGGGGGGGCTCCCAAGATATAAAGACCATATGTTGGAATGCTACCGAAGTAGCAGAGGAGCCCCAATGGCCAGAACTATCAGAATCAAAAGCAGTACTATGGAGTGTGTATTCTTCATGTAAAGATATGACTTTTCTCACTATCCTGTGGAGAGATACAACATCATCAGTGAATATAAGTAGGTTGCACGATAGCCAGATCTGATAGGCTGTGCTAGTCCAGATAGCGCCCTGCTATTGGATTCTCCTTCAAATGTTGCTCAAAAGGTTAGCCCGCCGAGACCCAGTATGATCCTTTCTGGGATGGTAATCCATCATCTGCTAAACTGTCTTGTTTTGGGGTAGCTAAAGATGGCATGATCTATGATCTTAAATTATTCCTACATTTAAGGTATAAGATATCTTAAATTGCATCAATTAGGATGCTAGGATGATAGTGAAACGATTTTATTCTAGCATTGAAAATGGCAATTCATTTCAATGTCTCATGAAGCATCCATATGAAACCATACATAATGTAGAATATGTTATTTCTTGTTGTTCTTATATTTACTTCATTAACTAAATTGGAACAAATATAAAACAACGAGAGGAAATTACTAAAATAAACATTACCCAAGAGAAATAGAAAACCTGAGTTGAGGTTCTCATGCTATAATTTTTTAAGCCGGGAGGTAACAATCAAAGTATCAATCATACCTCGACACACCACCAAGGAAATTTTCAGTAGAGATTTGAAGTTAGATGGTGGTAATCCACTCAATAACGCTGTGAGCAACCCTTTTTTTTCGCCTGATGTAGCCAACGGGGCCATCGTTAACTGATGGCGAAAGTCATCTAACGGAGCCATCCTAGCCTATAACCGAAGATTTCTAATAAGATTGACGTATCAAGAGTCGATCTCGGCCTTCAGAGTTGGCACCAACACCAGAATCGATCTCGGCACCGATGCCAGAGTCAGCATCGACACTAGAGTCAATCTTGGTACTGACACCAGAGTTGGCCTTGGCCTCCAGAGTCGGCACCGATGCCAGAGTCGATCTCGTCCTTCAGAGTCGGCACCGATGTCAGAGTCGGTCTCGGTGCCAACGTTAGAGTCGATCTCAGCCTCCAGAGTCGGTCTCGGCACCAACACCAGAGTCGGCACCGACACCAGAGTTGGTTTTGGCTGCCAGAGTCGGTTTCGGCTACCAGAGTCAGTCTCGGCACCGATACCAGAGTCGGTCTCGGCACCAATGTTAGAGTCGGCCTTCTTCGACGGGACCCTCAATGAGCACGGCCTGCAAGGCCTGCCATATCTAACAAGACCTAGCCCATCAACCATCTGTAGCCCATCACTGACAAGACCTGGCCCACCAATCGTCTGTGGCCATCACGCCTGATAAGATCTATCCCACCAATTGGCCACAGTCGCCTGCAGTCATCTATACTAGACAAGAAGTGGTTTGTCAGCTCTGATATGCTACGAGGAGGACATGCCCCATTGCTGCTGGCCTCATCGCTCGTCCCATGTTAGGTGGTGGTACTTTGGGACCAATAATTATCCAAAAGGGGATAAGAGAGACCCCAACCAAGTATAAAAACACTCGCTCATACTCACTGAGGGAAAGATTTTCAAGTTTTCCTTAACTTCCTCTAAAATTTACTGTTATTTTTCAGATCACGTACTTGAGTATCGAGAGTCCATTGGTATAATCGGCATCTAAAACTTTTTGTAAGATCCCAGTCGAGACGGATCCCCATATTCGTCAACAAAGGCAACCAAATACTTTCCGACGTTCTCAAAGAGTGATTTAGCGACTTCATTTCCTATTCTGATATAAATGTTATCTTTTTTTTTGGTACAAACGGGTGATCATACTAGTCTAATGTGAGTCAGCCCAGATAAGTCAGAATATAAGATCTGTTTAAGTACAAAAGGGCAGGGGTCACCCTGCTTCCAGATCCTAATCCCAGAATGATAAGCCATCGAGCCAGCTATCCAGTCAGCCGCCGCATTGGCTTCCCTATAGAAATGATCAATGTGGACTCTGTGAGCTTCCTGAAGGGTGACCCGGATATCATGTAGCAGAGGGTTAGATGTAGCCGGATCACCGTTATCCTGGCAGAGCCATCTGATAACAGTGAGAGAGTCTCCCTCGATGAGAAGACTATGAACACGGAGGATCCGAGTGGCGTAGGAGATACCCGCCCAGGTGCGTAAAGCTCCGCTAGTAGGACTGAACAATCCAGAAGACCAATGCCCCTAGCCGCCAGCATAGCACCATCAAAACCACGTATTATAAAGGCTGAACCAGCAAGTCTACCCCGGACACTGCCATCAAAATTGATTTTAACAAACCCTGGGAAAGGGGGCTCCCAAGCAATGAAAATCGTATGCCGGTTCACTGCCAAAGCAACAGAGGGACCCCAGTGGTCAGGATTGTTAAAATTCGATGCAGAGCAGTGGTGAGTGTATTCCATAGATAAGGAGATCGCTTTTCTGGCTGTCATATGTGGAGATGCATGATCATCAGTAAAAATAAGTTGATTCCATGATATCCAGATCTGGTAAGCTATGTAAGTCCAGGTGGCAGCTTGCTGCTGAGAGCCTCTCTGAATATCACAGAAAAGAGTCGCACAGTGAGAAGTAGTGTTATCCTGCCCAAACTGATAGCCAATAATTTGCCAAATCTGTCTAGCTCTGGGGCAAGAAAAGATAGCATGATCAGTAGTCTCCTCCTCCTGACAGCACACAGGGCACCTCGGCTGGATAGATAGCCCCCTTCTAGAGAGCAAAGAGCATGTTGGGAGGCAGTCCCAAGCTAGCTTCCACATGAATAACTGAATCCTAGGATGGGTAGGAAGCCACCAAATCCATGCCACATCCATCCTAAGCTGAGCCTATGGCCTGTAAATTTTCAAAAGATCCCTCATAGGAGCACTGGGGAGACAGGATCTTTTCCAGAGTCTAGCATCAGCAGTGGGTCCTGGAGTGAGAGGGACAGAGAGAATCCTGCGAGCAAGCTCAATACCGAAGAATCGGGTCACCGTGGGCAGGTGCCAAGAGGAGCAGTCATGAGAGATCAAATCACTGATTCTCAAACTGCAGGGGACATCATCACTGATAAAGGTAGGCCATCGAGAAAGAGGGATATCAACAATCCACGTATCTTGGACAACATCTACCGACGAGCCATCACCAATCAACCAGGAGATGTTTTCCAAAATAGTTGGGGCATGACGGCAAACCTCCTTCCAAAAGAAAGAATGTCCCTGAACCGACTGAAAATCCATGGTGGGAGACCAGTCTCCATATCTAGCTCGCATAAAAGAGCTCCATAAGGAGTGCGGATCGAGAAGGAACCGCGTAGCGTGCCTAGCAATCAGAGACTCCCTCCTTATAATCAGCGACTGAATGCTAAGGCCACCCTCAGAAATCGGCAAACAAACAATGTCCCAATCAATCAAATGGATACCATGCCCCTCCTGTCTGGATGCCCAAAGGAAGTCCCTAAAGCTCCTCTCAATCCTCCTCAAACATGTCAGTGGAACAATGGAGTTAGACAGAAGGTAAAGAGGAAGAGAGGTGAGGACAGACCGTAAGAGGGTAACTCTACCCATCATAGATAACCCAGTGACCTGCCATCCATCTAGACGATCACGGATCCGGTACTCAATGTCAATGTAGTCACTACATCTGGGCCCTCTACCAGTTATAGGGATTCCCAGATAAAATAAGTGATCAGTCTGTTTAGTAATGCCCAAGGCGTGGATGATGGCTATTTTAGTAGTATCAGAGATCCGCGGGCTAAAGCAGATAGAGGATTTCTGAAAATTGATCTTCTGACCAGAGGCCTGACAGTAGTGCTGAATCACTGAAGCAAAGGAGGTTGCATTGTGGACATTAGCTCTCCCAAGCAAAATGCAGTCATCAGCAAATAGGAGATGTGAGACTATTGGCCCTTGGGGGCCCGCAGAGAATGGGGAAATACATAAGTCCAGCTGAGCTTGAGAGAGCAAGCGAGACAGATCATCCGCAGCAAGGATGAACAGAAAAGGGGATAAAGGGCATCCCTGACTCAGACCCACTTCAGAGTGGAAAAAATCCGTTTGACTTCCATTGATGAGAAGAGAGAATGATGGTCTGTGAATACAAGCCCTGATCCAATCAATAAAGAGAGTATCAAACCCAAATTCCTGAAGAGTTCGATACAGAAAATTCCAACTCAATCTATCATAAGCTCGCTCCATGTCCAGTTTGACAGCCATAAGGCCCTGACTGCGGGAAGATCTCTGAAGATCATGCATGAACTCCTGGGCAATAAGGATATTATCAGTAATACATCGCCCTCTAATGAATGCTCCCTGCTCAGGGGCGATGAGGCGAGGAATGATGATCTGCATATGAGAGACGAGGATCCGCACACAGACCTTGTACAGAGTGGTGCAGAGACTAATAGGACGGTAATGAAGCGGAGTGGAAGCATCCGATCGCTTCGGCACTAGAGTGATGAAAGTCCAATTCCAATCTGCTGGAATAGATTTGGACTGAAAAGCAAGCTGGATAGCTTGCAGAACATCCTGTCCAACAATATTCCAATAGTAGCGGAAGAAAAAAGGTGGAAATCCATCAGGCCCAGGGGCTTTATCAGGCCCAAGATCCCATAAAGCCTTCTGAATCTCTTTCGCTGTGATATTCTTGGAGATCGGAACCGGGTGGACAGGGAATCCATCCCCATTACGCTCCGACCATCTAGACTGATAGAAATGTAGGAGCTGATCCCTGATAACCTGGATGTCCTCATGGTAGTTCCCTTCCTCATCGGCAAGGCACCGGATCCTATTCATTGCATGACGTTTCAATGTAGCTTGATGAAAGAATCTGGTGTTACGGTCCCCCTCTCTAATCCACTGGACCCGAGACCTCTGTCTCCAGAAAATCTCCTGCTGCAGAAGAAGAGAGTGGTGAAGGGACAGCTTAGCACGGAGGGAAATAAGATCAGACTCAGAAAGACCGCCTTCCTGGTCTTCAATAGTCTGAAGGGTAACAATGTCAGCTTCCACTAGCTCTACTTTTCTGGAAATGTCCCCAACCTCCATTCTATTCCATCTGAAGAGTCTACATCTTGCTAGCTGAAGACGTCTGGATAGCCTATAAGTGGCACTGCCTCTGACTGGTATCCGCCAAACTTGAGAGAGAATAGTCCTTGCTGATGGATAGGAGGTCCAGAACTGCTCAAAGCGGAACAGCTTCCGTTGTTGAGTCTCCATCTCCTTAGAGATCATGATAGGGCAGTGATCCGAGGCAATCCTCGGAAGATGAGTAACGGTGGCAGTGGGATAATGCTAAAGCCACATCCCCGAAGCCATGGCCCTGTCTAGCCTCTCCCAAATCCTAGCAGAGCCCCAGCGATTGTTACACCAGGTGAATTGAGGACCTGAGTACCCCAGATCCATCAAGCCTGCGTCAGAAATAAAGGTTCTAAACTCGGAGATGTCCGCCGACCCGGCTCGATACCTGCCCCCTCTCTTTTCATGGGCCCCAACTATACAGTTAAAATCTCCCGCAACAAGAGATGGGTAACCCTGATGAAGAAGGCCAAGAATCTCTGCCCAAAGCACACGTCTCTCATGAAAGTCTGTACTGGCATAAGTAGCTGAAAGAAGCCAGGGATCAGAAGATCCCTTAGTGATAACAAGAGCAACCTGCTGGTTGCACTGGTGGAAAGCATCAATTCGAATCATAGAGTTGCGCCATAGGGCCAAAATACCTCCAGAAAGCCCCACATACTCCATAGCATAGGAGGACCAGGATCTGGAGACATATCTCCTAAATCGGGTTAAACTGTCACCCGACAATCGGGTCTCCAATAATATGCACATATCAAAACTATGTTGCTGCATAAGTCTCCCAAAGGAGGAGCGAAATAAAGGTTTCTGAGCTCCTCAAACATTCCATATGAGGATCTTCATTTAGTGGTGAGAGAGATTGGGACCCAACTTGGTCCTCTGTCATATCATCATCAGAAGGTTTACCGACAGCTAATTGTCCAGTGCAATCAAAGACCTAGGTAGCCTCTATTGCTTCAATGGTGTCTATCTCCCAGGGGGGCAAGTTTGTATCAGGGCAGACTTTAACCTGCCCTTGGATGGCTCCTTTGAGCCGAGAGAGAGCCAAGTCATGGCAATGCCCCGCAGGCTGAGTCAGGACAGAAGTCACTACCTTGTCCCGAGATAAGGTCTCCCCAAGGCAACCCTTAGATAAGATGGTCCTTCCTGTCACAGCAGCAGGTCCCTGGGGTGGGTCCGTAGATGCTGGAGGGGTGACAATGGCCTGAGTTGATTTAGAAGTTGTTGAATTAGCCTTAGCTTTCCCTTTTGCATTTTTGATATAATTCTATGAGTTGTACTTGCCTCGGGCCTAGCCCTCTTCGAAGGACCCGGACAAGCATCCAGAGTGACTTTGGGGCGCCCAGCCCACTTGGTTGAACCAAGAAGAGAGAAGGGATTGGTTAATTGCAAATTCGAATTTAGACCAGACTGAGTCTGAGAGCTCTCGGGATAATTCCCTATGAAACCGGCATGCTCCACTATTCCCGGCACACTAGCGATACTAGGCAACGGCCCGATCTCAGCATCAGAGGGGAAATCGAGCGAGCCAGACTTCAGCAATCATCTTCGGGCGATCTTAGTCGGAGTTTGCCACCCGTCGATGGAGCCCGGTCTGTCAGAAGAAGACGGCAGCTTCCCCGGCATTGACTGAAAGGCAGCTCCAGCAGAGGGCCCCGACTGCATCATCTTCCTCCTCAGATCAGGGCCAGCAGCAGGGGGTCTTCGGTGCCTAACAGCGGCCATCCACGGCCCGAATTTGGAGCCAACGGAGGAGGAAGCTGTAGTCGGCGCTGGCGAGCAGGGACCGGAGAAGTGCAGCGATCCACAATGTGCACATATGCCTTCCAAGTGCTCGCAGGAGAACTGTTGCCAAAATGGAGATCTTCTTCCTCTGATTCTGGCATCTGGGCGGAGCGGCTTGCTGAGATCAACACGAGCACAGACTCTGGCAAATCCACCCCGACTCTTCGCTGCAGTAGAGGAATCAGAGAAGAGGTATTCTCCAGCCGGGAGGACGATGGATCGGAGGATGTCATCTGTCCAAAACTCCATTGGCAGTTGGGGCAAGCGGATCCAAAGCAGGGCGAAAGGAACAAAGTTCCCTGCTGGAATAAATTCTGAGCTCCAAACCTCTGTAGCTATGGGTTGCCCTTTAGCAACCCACGGACAATCCAACACCATGGACTTTGTTGCAGTGAGGTCTGAGAAACGAAATATGATGCATCTGTGAGCAAGAGACGCCGCTTCAACCTCACCGGAAACTCCACCGCGCATGAACTCCCGAATGATCGCGTCTGGAGGCACCCAGCGGTTGATGCTCCTGGCGATAATTGAGTTCTTCTCCCATCTGATGGCTTCGTCTTCCAAGGCATCAGAGGGGACCTGGACTATATCAAGGAACTGGAGCTCATGATCGGCCACCTCTGCCGACGATGAGAAGGGGGCAGACCAAACATAGCGACTGTCAGGGGCTCTTCTTCTTGCAGCCCGATCGCCTGATGCACCATCAGCAGCACCAGGGACGGAAGGAACAACTTGAGCCATAATCCGGTGAAGAGCAACCGAAGAGATCAGCGGCGATCGCCGGAGATCAAGCAGGAAATAGTTGGAGCGTTCATCTTAAAGCTAAGAGAAAGCCTGGAAAACACCGTAGCAATCGATTGGAAAATACTGTAGCAATCAAATGTTATCTTTATTATAAGGTGGAAAGAAGCTACACGTTGAGAATTCACTTGAAAATGATGCCAAAAAAAATATAGGACTTCTCTTTTTAGGTAAATTATTTATTTATTTTTTGGTATGATGAGACTTTTCTTCTTCACTATCCAGCAGTAACGCGGCCGAATGGTTTTTTATATATTAAAAAAAATAAAGAGAAAAAGTGTGAGACAGGTACCCTTCTCACAATCTCAAGATTTTTAGAACATCAAAAATCATAATTTTAGACAAATTCTGGCATCCGAAGTTGCCTGGTTAATTTGCTATATGGCAACCACGACGCAGCCACTTCTCTGCATCTCATTTTCGTGGCCCTTCAAGTTTTCTGAGTACTCTTCTCACCAAAGGTGGTACTTGGTAGAGATTCTAAACAATTTTACTTCCTGGCCTGCCCTGATGAAGTCTTCATATCTAAGTTCTTAGAGATTAACACAACCCATCAGAGTCCAGTTCGAGAAAGATGAATGCGATGCAGCAGGAAAACAGCAGCTCAAGAAGCCAGCAACCATTGCACTGCAAACCTAGTAACGAGGTAACTTTGACTGTTCAACTCGCAAGAAAGGTATCTCTCCCCAAAAGAGACATTCCAATAGGTTTTGCATCCATCCGCACGCGCGCGAGCAAGCGAGCGAGCGAGAGAGAGAGAGAGAGAGAGAGAGAGAGAAAGAAAGGGAGTGGGGTGGGGGCTTCCATCGGCCAAGCCTTTTTTTTTTCTCAATCTATTCCTCTCTCTCTCTCCTTCTAGCGAGCGTGCTTCCTTCTCTGATTGTTCATCCCACAAACCTGAACCTAAGGTTGTAGAACCTAACGTTGTAGAGATGAAGAGAGATCGAGATGCATAGAGAAGAGGATTGCCATCCGTCCATCTCTTTTACTCTTTTACTACTTAATTTTATAAAAAATATTTATAGATAATTATATATAACTCAACTCAACTCATCAAAGCCTTTTCTCAACTACATGGGTCTACAGGTTCAACATGTTTCTTAACCCTTTGCATAGTTTGATTTAATAGATTTATAAATTTGATAAAGTTTTACGCTGGCTGTAAGCTACCTAATGCAACCCTTCCTTATCCGAACTTAGCACCGGCTTTGATTGAGTTTAAATAATAGTATATTTATATAAAAATAATGGGATATGAATTACTATTCTTATTTTTTTATCCTTTCGATTTTTTACTCAAAAATAGCAATACTTATAAATAATATATATTTATATATATAAATAAAATATGAATCATTATCTCTTTTTTTTCCTCTTGTATCTCTTTATCGAAGAATAAAAATAAATATCCATATTTTTGCATATAGATGATGAACTATAAACAATTATTCTTATACTTTCTTTTTTATTTTTTCGTTGACAAATATAGATATTTATGTAAAAATAATGAAATGAACTATTATTTTTATTCTTTTACTTTTTTATTTTTTCATAAAAAAATAAAAATATTTATAAATAAATTAAATTGTTTGATATTCATCAAATGAACGTCTTCTCATGTCAATCCGCTTATATTAAAGTATGAGATAGATGATCAAAAGATTGTCTACATGAAAAATGTAACCCAAACGTTAATATAACTAGCACCTCATGGAGAAAGTAAGCAAAACCCATAATCCATAAATGACAATTATTTAGTAGCTTATAGAAAATATGCATTCTTTAGAAAGAGATGATTATGCATCCATTAATCAAAAGAGATGCAAGAAAATCAAAAGCTGAAACATAGTCCACAGTCGTCAATAGCATCTTATTCAAGCAATAGATTCATATCCTTGTTGACTATGTTTTAGACTCATTCATATCTTGCTTTTGACATTTTTCATAATGGAAACGACAATCCAATGACAACGATTATATATCTCTTCATTTGGTACCCTTCAAATGTACTATAGAACCTTTCTAAATTGCTAGAATCTAATTTATTAAATCTAAAAGTTAAATTATATATTGATAAATAGGTACAACGATCAATTTGAACTAATACTTAAACAAATTTCATTCGAAGCATACTTCATTTGTAAGGAGTTTAAGCAATTTGAATCCAAGTTATATAAAATAAAAGCCAAATAAAATATCAACCGATACAATAGTGTTTAAAAGAAAGCTTTTAATTTATAAATTTTATTTTCTTAATATCTATTGTAAAACTTGATAGGAGCGTGATTAGACATGGCTCAACAATCCTTAGTTTTGGATTTAAAATAATATAAAAATTAACTTAAAAATTCAAAACATAGTATGAGTGTTCAATCGAAGCAAGTCTACTGTCAAGAATCCTTTTAACACTAATTTTAGTAATGTATTAAGTATAAATTTAAGTAAAAAATTATTGAGAAAGCCTAATAAAAATGGAGTTCTTAATTCTTAATTAAAAATTCTCTCTATACAAGTTTAATGCTTCATTTGCAAATCTTCTTCTTTTGGAAGCGTGATTGATTGTTATTCCTTTTCTTATTCAAAAGAGTATAATATTCTTCCTTAACCAAAAGAGAGAGAAAAAAAAAAAGGGATAGTTGATTCATCCTTAGTTCAAAAAAAGAATTATAAGGATTACGCTTAAACCTCATAATAAAAAAAGGATTGGCTTAATAAAAATCTTAATGGAAAGTTCTAGATGATGGATATAGGCAAGGGATGCCAAATCAATTCAAAATTTTTTGTACCTCATTATTTTTCTTGCATATTCAATTTCATGCGCTTGTTCTTATTTCATTGCAATTACTCATTGATAATATCTTGTGCAAATATTTAAAATTTGACATCCCTCTTGAATTTGCTTCTTATTGCAATGAATTCTTATAGCTGTCTTTTGAACTTACTTTTAGTTTGACATATTCGACACAGATACTTAAGTATGATATTGATATACTTGTTTTCTAAGTACTTGAAATAAAAATTAATTCATCCCAAGAGCATCCCCTTTTAGGTTGGCCTGTGCCTAACATAACTTACTTAGTGAAGATGGACAAATTTAAGGTTCGAGTGGCCTTGCATATCAAGTCATGACTCCCGCACACACTCTTCTCCGTATAGGGAACGATCATGCCAGACGATAAATGATCAGGAACCGACGCTATAAGATACTTTAGTGAGTCCTTTCTTCATGCGGATTTGAGTAACCTGAAAAAAAAAAAAGAACGAGGGGCAAATGAACTGTCACCGTTAAAATGACAAAACAAATACAGACAAACAAGTTCTACCGCAAACATCTGATACTTTGTATATTTAATTTTTCATACGGCTACCATGATGACGTTTTCCAAAGGAAAACACTTTATAAGGTCGTAATTTTAAGACCAAGAATAAGCAATGGACAGCAAAGAGTCAGGTAATGCATGCTTGACTTTTCACATGCTTAAAAGGCTAAGCTTTCATTATTATTATTTTTTTAATATTTTTGTTACTTGGAGGCTGGCTTTGAAATTTCTGTGTGTTTGGCCAGATTCAAAGGCGATAAAATATATAAGGCTCAAAAATGTAAAGAACTCATGCTGCACCATTATTATTGCTTCCCTAAAAATATCAAAAGGCTACTTAGATTAAGAGTTTGGCTAGAATCTGATTGTTTTTCTCAGACAAACATATCCATACAAGAATATATAGGATTAACATATCTTTTAGCATTTAGGAGGGGCAATACAAATTTTTGATTCTCTTAGGAAGAGGGATGGCAATGCGATAGATCCAGAATAGAGGGTATATTTTTCATCCCTACTCCTGCTCGCCAACCTTGCCCTCCATCACCGAATAGGAATGGTTTTTTCTTCATTCCCATCCCCATGGTTTCCCATCCCCTACAAAAAATCTCCAATCCCTATTTTTTAATAAATAAAAATACTTCTAGGATTTAAAAAATCATGTAAGAACAGTAAAATTATTTTATACTTATGATTATCTTGCAAACCATTTTACAAAGTCTATTATTATATATATATATAGTAAATTTATTTTAGATATCATTTTAATCTAAGGAACAGTATCAAAACAAATCACTAGAGAATCTTTTGATTGAGAAACTTACAAAATAAGCTCACCTAATATAGGCCTCATCCTCATCTAATATCCTAGAAGGCTAAAGATTCAAGTACAGAAGCATGGGATACAAAGTGAAATATCTTTATATTATTTTATAAACAAATCGGGTTTTAAGTTTGGATTCGAGATGGATTTGGAGATGGAGAATCCAATCCACATCCCCAAACCTAAATCCAATGAATTTTCAAAATGTTTTCCCATTCATGTTTAATCCTTCCAAACCCATCTTGTAAGGGCGATTCTCTACAGAGATTAAGTTGCCCCATCCTCGCAGCCATTCCTACTGAGAAATAGGATTGCTGAATTGTATGAACAATCCCAGTAAATCCATGATATTGGGAATAGGATTTCCAACATCAAAGGCTAGCAGGTGTCACCCGGCCTGCATTAACTGGATCTCCAAAGGTCGATTCTCGCATGGGACCCATGGATCCCATAATGTGGGCTAGGCTGGGCAGGCTATTCTTTAATGCTGCAAATCATGTTCCATCAAGAAAACAAAACTATCATGATGCTCAGTAGCAGCAGCCACCGCAAAAAAAAACCCCATAACAACAACAAAAAATTGAACTTTCTGCAACTGTTGCTTTGAAAGATGATGAAAATCAAGACTATAGTAGATTGCAAGGTGATTAAGATGATGATGGTGTTGTTGCCACTATGTAGCATCACTGACTAGGGCAAAGTGGAGAGAGCTTTATCGGGTTGAGGCTGGCAAGTGAGAAGGCAATGACTCGCACCTTAGGGCTTGATCTTTGTGAAAAGAATTTAGGTAAGAGAGAGCTGTGGGCCTAGCCTACAGTTTATACTGACAAACAGTGAATAGACGGTGGTGGAAGTGGATGTGTTGGAAGTACTGTGAACGTAAAAGGGTGGAGGGAACATGGATACAGCATTTGTGATGGTGAGGTCATGAGAAATGGAGCTGAGGAGGATCCGTCCGCTCATCTAGGGTGAAGCAAAAATTGGATGGACATTTGAGCCTTTGAGGTTAGCTTGTGAGGAGTTGAGATTGGTTCCCCCTTTGGAGTTTGAGTAAATAACTAAGAGGGGAAGTGTGGGCAAAGGGGTGCCTCAGGCTTGAACTCAATTATGAACCCCTATATATAAAAGTGCGCGCACGCATGCAGAGACATATAAACAGACAAAAATCAAAACACAGCCACCTAATTGCCAAGAGAAGAAACATGAAGAGAATGAAGACTGTTGTTATAGTATAATAAAATTAATAATGCTTAGATCAAATGTGGAGGATCAGTTGCAAGTAATTAAACCATCATTACCTTCAAGCTCTTAATATTGGCAATATCAGCCACATGAGTCCCTCCACATGGGCATCCAGGGTGGTCACCAAACTTCACAATTCGTGGAGTACTATCCTGAATGATTTCATGGATCATTAGATAACCACTTTCAGGAAAAAGGGGTATTGAAATCTTAACAAAATCATAATATTATGACAGCAATGAAAGTAAGTTCATCAGGTAGATCATGAAATGGACCAATGAAAAATGTCAAAACAATGGGAAATGTGAGCTGTTAGAAAGAACATGAAATCTGTGTTCCTTCAGTTGGTAGTTCTCAAAGTAAAAGATATGTTACCCATTGCAACTATTGTTATATAGTGTATGGGGATTGATCTCATAACCTTGGGCCTTGCAACATTCCTGTTGAGATATGGGTTCAACTCACAATTAGTCATTTAAAAGCCTTTCCACAGTTTTATTTTCTACTCATGATGTGCTACTTATTAACCATGTCCAATTTTAATTCCAAGAGTCGAGCTTCTCGTGGTTTAGATACAAACCATGCTCTTATTTTATTATATATTTTTTTAAAAAAAATCTCAGGAATATCTGAGTTGACATATTTCAGAGCACATCCTTAGTCCAAAATAGTTCATTGTTTCATTTTGTCTGGATACTTCAAATGAAACAGAGTACATATTGCATAGCACTACATTTGAGAATAGACATACAACAGGGGAAAAAAGAAAAATAAGAGAGAAAAAGTTGCTCCCTTAACTATTTTCGCTTCACATTTTGCTACGTTCACTTCCAATCAGATTTTTTACATAAAAAACAAGAATTTCAATAAATCACCTTCCTAATCTATGATAAGTATACAAATTATATCTTATTATCCATTTTAGACCGCATATCTTACTCATGCATCAGAAAGTAACATCTTCAAACTTCCTTGTTTGTTGTGCATAACAGAAAATTCTGCTGAAAGGATATAATATGAGACAAAGTGCCTTTTGATGTAAGCTTAGTTCTAGTACTTATTTTCCTCTATAGCACATGATAATGCCAATTCATGCCACAAAAAGTTTGCTCCACCAATGCATTCTCACTTCCCAGGGTGATCTGAACAGGAAATTATCACACCTATTAAGTCTCACTTAATGTTCACATCTAAAGTACATAACAACACAGCCAATGTTAGTTCACTTTGATTCTCAACAAGGCTTAGATCTTAGATCTAAAGCTTAAGTTGTGAGGCATAAGATTTATGGATTTTCCTTCAAATGAAAAAATATATAAAAAAATAAATAAGGACAGATAAGGTAAAGGTTACAAATATGGCATAATCAAGCAAGAATCTACCATTTGGCTCAGCTACTCCTTGTAGTTTGAGAAGAAGTTAGTAAATGCACAATACAGCAACAGCTAAATTTAGCATGTTAACAAGTTCATCTATAAAGCCAAAATAGATACCAGAACATCCTCTTCTTTCTAGTATAGTGGACATATTTAGCTCTCAATCTTTATGCCTCATTGCCTTCCCCCCTAAGATGAGACATGAGGTGCATGCCCCACATGAGCCTCCGTACATAGAGTTGGGCACTGGGCCAGCCCAGGCCCGCCGAGCTGCCCCCATAGCCGTGCCGTGCCTGGCATGGCCCAGTAACAAACGGGCCATGCCAAGCATGGCACGGAAAAAAAAAATTCAGACCCGGCACGGCCCATGGCCCATGAGCCTGGCACAGCCCCGTAACGGTTATATAGCCGTTTAGGAAGGGTTTTGACCATTTTACCCCCTCCCCCCAACAACCATATAACAACTATATTGAAGGGTATTTTCGAAAAAAAAATTTGGGACTTCTATTATTAGATGTGCATGTCATATATTAAATCTTTCTGTTCAATCTGGCATGGACATAATTCAAGAGGTTATTTCAAAAATTAGAAATGCAGTTTCTTTAATTCATGCTTCAAGGTCAAGACTTCAAAAATTTAAACAATTATGTGTAGATCATGGTAAACGTTTTAAAAAATTTAAACTTGATGCAATTACTCATTGGAATAGTACCTATACCATGATACATGATGCATATCCATATAAGAACTTATTAAGTGCTTATATTAATGATCGTGGATTAGGATTTACATTGACTGAAATTGATTGGCATCAAGGCAAAATTTTAGAAGATTTTTTGGTTACTTTTTATGATTCTACAAATGTTCTTTCAGGTATTTATTATCCAACTTTTTGTTCATTTTTACAAAAAGCATATGTAATTAGTAAAAAATTTAAAGAATATAGATATCATGAAGTTTTAATTAGGGGTGGCAATTGTGTCGTGTTGTGTCATGTCCGAGTCGTGTCATGTTTTGGTCGGGTTGAAAACACATCAACCCAAACACGACCTGTAAGTTAAACGGGTTAGGTAATTTGGACACGAACACGATCTGACTCAAAACATGATTAACCTGACACGACCTGTGACCTGAGAGGGCGGAAGAAATAAAACCCGCATGATATTTTATAATAGAAAATGAGCCGGCGAAAGGAGGGTAAAGTCGAAGAGAGCGGTGGTGCGAGTAAAAAATTATCGTCATTTAAACTCTCTAAAATGTCATTAAACAGTCATTATTATTATTTTATCATTTATAAGGTAATTGCTTAAGAGTGAAGGAAGTTTCTTGGGAAAAAAGAGTAACGGCAGTTGCTTTTATTTTTCATCGAGAAAAAAGAGTAATGGTGACGGACAGATCATGGCGGCGTACGTGCGGGCGAAGCGGGTGACGGATTCGGGTCAAAATAGGTCAGACGGGTTCGTGTCAACCCAATTAAATACATGGGTCAATTTGGATCAATTCGGGTTAAGCGGTTGAACCCGAACACGATCCATTTAAATTTCGTGTTGGTGGATCGTGTCATACACGGGTTTGTACCAAAAAATAGTCAACCCAAACCCATTTAATTCGTGTCGTATTCGTATCGAGTTATCGTGTCGTATCAAAAATTGCCACCCCTAGTTTTAATGCCTATTATATGTAATATGGAAACTAAATGGAATGCATATTGAAATAGGATATGTCATTTGCATAACTTAGCTGCTATTTTTGATCCTAGAGTTAAATTAAATGGCATAAATTTTTTAATTGAATAATATTATGAAAACATGAATCAAAATCCTGAACCTGCTAAAGATAAGGTAACACAACTTTTTAATGATATTTATGCTTTATATAATGACAATTTATGGATCTAGAATACTTACTCAAAGCTCTACTTCTTCTTCTAGATCTCGTTCGTCATCTATTTTTTATTCATTAGAAGACACGCACATGCTTCATCTTTTTCATCTTCTTCATCTTTAAGTAATGAATTAGAATTTTATTTACGAAACGATCTTCATTCTGCATATGATGAAGATCAAATAAAGAGTTTAGATGTATTAGCTTGGTGGAAGAGTGTTAGAAATTAATATCCTGTTATGTCTGCCATTGCACGAGATATTTTAGCTGTGCCGATATCCACAGTAGCATCAGAATCCGTTTTCAGTGCAGGTCAACGTATTAAGATGCTTCTCTGCTTCAAAGATTGGTTGAATGCTGAGGCGAGGCTTCAAAATAAAGATGAACATGACTTAACCAGCAAAGATGATAATGATACAAATACTACTGATGAGTGAATCATCTCTATTTTTATAATTATATATTTTTATTTTTTTAATTGTTAAAGTGAGTTATCTCTATTTTTTCTCCTTTCTTATTGTATTCTGAAGGTCAGGCCTAGTCCTTCTCCCTTCATGTACCATTTTAATTTTAAATTAATAAACTGGTAGGGGACTATGTCAAACCCCCCACCATTAAGGTGGCTTCATATTAATAAATTTCTTTGTTTCCAATAATTTTTTAATTTATTTAATTTTTAAAAAAAATTCAGGCCCTGATGGGCCCGACGGGCCTACACGACGGGCCAGGCCGTGCCAGCACGACGGGCCAACCCAGGCCCATCATGGGCCGTGCCGTGCCGAGCTCAAAAAATCCTTTTTTCGAGCCCAGCATGACACGATTTAACGGGCCGTGTCGGCACGACCTGGTACTATAGCAGTACCGTATTGTGCCAGGCACGGCCTGGTTCGTGCTGGGGGGCCGGCACGGCCCAGTGCCCACCTCTATCCATACATAATGGGTCTGCATCAGTTTATACAACCTCACCTATGAGCCTCATGGAATTTTTGGCAAGTCATATAAGGCATGAAGCAAGCTGAATCTTACTTAAAATATTTAAGGTATTACAATGATGATATCCCATTTTGCATAACTACCAACTCTTCGTAAATTGATTTTAAGAGAAATTTACACTGAAATTATCTTCGACAATGGAAATACTAAAAATTGAAATGGTGGCAAAAGTGCCAGACATACCTTGGAAATATAACTAGGGAGATCACCACCACACCAGTTAGAAGCCTCGTCGTATGGTAAAATGCAAGCTTTCACCTGTTGGCATATCCATCAACAAGTAAAGTGACGAAAAGAACACTGCCATAAACACAAGGCAATGTTGCAAAACAAGCAATTACTTTCATGATATGATGCCCACCTCCCCACCAGAAGAAATTAATGCATTTGCTTCTATTTCCAACTCCTTTTGTTTAGTCTGCAATTGATCTTGTGGGATTATGCCTTTATACTCAACAAATGGACTGAAAAAATGAAAGAATAAATGATATTTAATCCCCCAGTTTGCAGAATCCTTGTTACAGAAAAAGATGACCTCAGTCCTAAAATGTTGTAACTTCATGGGATAAGCACAAATTCAAAAAACTAGCAAAACATTAAAGATAAGAAGAGCCAACTGTTATTGCTTCTTGATGTGGTATGCTGATTTCATGGCAGACAAGTAAATAATTAAATATGAATAGCATGAGACACTTGCTCAAAAGACATGAACAAAGATAGTGCACATGCATTACAAATGAAATGCCTTCCAGTGGTTCATTTATGTCCTTACTAATATTGCATCATAACAAATACATATTCTGAGCAGGATGGAATACAAGGCACACACAAGTTCAAACTGTCATAAGGTGTCGTGCAGATGTACTACAAGACAATGCTAACAGAGGATATCATTGGATCATTTGAACAGTAACACATTTATCTGGAGTCACATGATCAAACAGTGGCATAGTGAAAGGCAGAAATCTATGAAAATGTTTATTGTATCGAAAGAAGAAATGCAATGAATTACGACAGTCTCAATTTTAGTAGACAACTGATATTCCAGGCACAATTCTAGAAATATGATTAAAGAAATAAGTGAGTAGTGACAACATCTCAGACTGTCCAGAGCTTTGTAGGCCAAGCACATCACTGAGACATTGCAGCAGAGCAATGCAGAAGAAATTTTGTTGATTGCAGCAGCTTTTTAAAATCTTTCAGATACAGTAAGGCAGGTACAGGAGCAAATCTTGTAGCTAATATAGTGCAACACAATGGCAGTGATTTTGAGGAATGCAGTTAAGGACTGGCATTAAACTCTTTAGTTCCCATAAGAAAATAGTAAAAATAAATAGAACTTCAAATCTTAGATTTAGAACAACAAGGCTCTTCCTTGATGTCAAATTAAGAGAACTTTGAGAATTTTGCAAGTTCAATCTGGCAGCCAGCACGACCTACAATTACAAGAGACAAACTGAAAGGATAAAATTTACGCAATCCCAAGTATCTCATGTGGAACAATATCAAAATTAAAATGCAATTGATGTACCAACATTTTATATTAGACAAGTCTATATAGATCTGTTTGATGATGAAATTGATAAATAGGTAGTAGACTCAGAGCCATGTCCTTATCAAAAGGGAAGATATAACAGCACTTTACCATCAACGTTCATCAAGGTTTGAAACTAAAAGTAAAGAAAGAAGCACATGACAAATAGGGTCCAAAATGGTTTCAACATCATACCCATCAGGAAAATGATGACCTTTCCCAGGCTCAAAATGAGAAAAGCCTACGTTGCGCATGCATATATCCAACAAATGCCCTGCTGAATGAAGTCTGCAACATAAATAGATAGGAAGTTAAGGAAAAAAGCCCGTATCGAAAAGGTTAAGTCCAGTAACAGAGTCATAGGGAGTAGAATTGGGCAGATAAAATGCATATTGATGAGGGATAAAAATATCATTGCATTAATGTGCATACAATCCAAGACGTCGGGCTAGGGCTAGCCCGTGCACCCTGTCGCATAGCCGTCACATCCAAAAGGCAGCAATGAGTAGGCTACTCCCTCCAAACAGCTTTTGTGTAACAGTTGGCCGAGCTATTATCATACCTCGGCTGACCGAGCTATTATCATACCCCCACAGGCCGAGCTATCCCATGCCTCGGTAAATTAAGTCTCACCATACTTCAGCAAATTCAGCCCTCATACTTCGACCCGACCGAAGTATCCAAGCACCTCTGCGGGAACACACATAAACTAACAAGATTTCAAATAGGAAATCATGCCTGCACTACCAGAAATGGCCTAGAGCCTATGTAGTCCCTGAATCTTGAAGCAGCATCTGCTCTTCCTGGCCGTTGATCCTCTAACCAATCGGAAACGGAACCTACCGGCCCTATAACAGCCTGATTCGAATTAATTTCGAATCCCAACAACTTTCAGACCCTCTGTGACGTGTCCAAGGAATCAGGTGATCGCCTATTAATATCACAGCCCCAGACTCCCTCAGGTACGCCATTCTGCACACTCAAGGCACACGCACGCTTGCTCACCCTTGTCACCATTAACGCTCTGCTCAGAGCTCTTGAAAGGCTATCCTGGAGAGACTCTTCAGCGAGAGCCTTCTCCTCATATTTGTTGATTGCTGATCCCCGCTGACTTGAGCGTCGGAGGGTCTTCCACAGAGGGCCACCCCCAATGCCTCTCGCATGAGGACTGTTTTGTAGGTCCACCCAGGAGGGAGCCCACTCTGAAGCTCGATCGCGCCCGAGTCGGAGGACAGATTTCAGCAGCAACAAATTGGCGCTAGAGGAAGGGTCTTCAAGTCCCATAAACTTGTGATCCAAGAGACAAGGGTCTCGATTTTGAAGAGAACCTCTCCAATGGCCAATCGAAGAAAGGCTACTTCTGAAGCCCGGGACCAGGTCGCCTAAAGACCTGATCCGGTGAGCAGTGTAGCGCCGCCACCACCACCAGTTGAGACTCTATCGCCACCAACGGCCCAGTGACCCAGTACCAGTTTGCCTCACTGGTCCAGCAGGTCCAAGCTCTGGCCTATCTGATCCAGGGACGCTTTGAAGCTCCCCGTCCAACTGCACCTACTCTGCACCTTCCTGAGGAGAACGCGGCCCCCGTTCATCCAGCAATCTCTTTTTCCGACCCGCATGGGGTTGCAGACCCCCCTCGTCGCCCTAAGGAAGCTGAGCCAGTCCCCCAAGGGGTCTACGGCAAGGATCTTCCCATATCTCGGCTGGTCCGATCCCTCTCTCCAGTGTTCTCTCGTCACGACTCGACACCGTCTCAGTATTCTCCTCGTCTAGCCCCTCCTGTTATGCCTGAGGAGGAGATCCGCCGACAACTCCGGGAGATGCGTTAGGAGTTGGATGCCACCAAGCAAGCCCATCCGCTTCAGCATAAGGCGGAACAGGGCATCCCCTTTTCCAAGGAGATCATGGAGGAAGTGATTCCCTCCCACATCAAGTTACCCACCATCGAGCCCTATCATGGATCCTTCGATCCCGACGACCACCTCAGTAGCTTTCGATCAATCATGATGTTCCACGGGGCATCAGATGCGATCCTCTGCCGCGCCTTCCCTTTCACCCTCAGGGGGTCCGCTCGAACCTGGTTTAATGCCTTAAAACCAGGTTCCATCAGTTCATTTGACGAGCTGAGTCGCCTCTTCATCAGTCAGTTCGTCAGCAGCCGTCGTCACCGGCAGAGGTCTGACTCCCTCTCCGAGGTCAAACAAAGAGAGGGGGAGTCCTTGAAGAAGTATCTTGGCCATTTCAATACGGCCATGCTGGAAGTGGACCACCTTAATTATGAGGTGGCCATGTCCGCCCTAGCGGGTGGAGTGTTGAAGGAGAGTGACTTTTACCTAGCGTTGGAGGTCAACTACCCTCCGAACCTCTCCAATATGATGGCTCTGGCGGACAAGTACGCCAGAGTCGAGGAATCGTGGAGGGCTGCCCGCGTCGAGCTGACAAGGAAGAAAGAGTCCAAGGGCTCGAACAAGCACCGATCTGCTAGCCAGCCAAGCCCACCTCGCCGCCAAAGGGTTCCTCCGCCGCCGCCAAAAAACCGCACCTGGAGCCCGCCTAGGAGGTTCAACCAGTTCACCCCGCTCACTGCCCTGAGGGCAGAGATCCTCATGGAGATAGAGCGCCAACTCCCTCGACCGCCTCCTCTCCGAGGGAATGCGGCCCGGAAAGACCCCGCCAAATATTGCCGCTACCACCGGGACCATGGCCACGACACCGAGGAGTGCTTGCAGCTGAAGAACGAAATCGAGAGGCTCATCCAGTGGGGTAGGCTGGACCAATTCAGAAGAGCGCCCGAGCCAAGAAATGGGGGTGACCGCCAGCCCAAGCCCCAGCAGCCTCCTCCAAATCCTCCGATCGCTGGCCACATCAATGTGATCGAGGCAGTCGATAGTCCGTCGAGCTGGCGGGACGATGAAGAAGGTTCAGCGCCAAAGAGAGCGCGGACTAATGAGCTCTCCTCTGACAACGACCTCCAAAAGATATAGTTCCCGCATGACGATGCGTTGGTTGTATCTCTCAATCTAAACAATTATGATGTAGACCGGATCCTTATTGATAGTGGGAGCTCTGTCAATGTTTTATATCTCGATGTGTTTGTGAAGATGAAATTGCTCATGGAGAATCTCCGAACCGTGGACTCCACCCTAATGGGGTTCACCGGCGATGTTATTACCTCAGAGGGGATCGTGACCTTGACGGTCCGCGCGGGAACTTGGCCTCGCATTACCACTGTTTAAACAGATTTTCTGGTGACCAATCTTCGGTCGCCCTACAATGCAATCTTTGGGAGACCTGACCTGATGTCCCTTGGAGCTGTTGTCTCCATCCCGCATCTAGCAATGAAGTTCCCTAACGGATGGGGAGTGGAAGTAGTTTGAGGAAACCAAGCTGTAGCTCGGCAGTGCTTCGTCACCAGCCTTCAGTCCAAATTGCCCGAGGTTGATGGACTGGACGCTCGGGAGGACTTTGCCGAGCAACGAGGAGAACCAACCGAAAAGCTGGAGGAGGTACCGCTGAACGAAGCCCGATCCGACCAAACCATAAGGATCGGATCGCTACTGAAAGGGAAACCCCGGTTGGAGCTGATCGACTTTCTTCGAAGGAATGCTGATGTCTTCGCCTGGTCCGCTTCTGATATGCTGAAAATCAGCCCAGACATTCTCGTCCACCGTCTTAATGTGGATGAGATGTCTCGGCCCGTGGAGCAGAAGAAAAGGAGCTTCGCCCCTGAGCGGCAGAAGGCAATTGAGGAAGAAGTCGACAAGCTCATCAAGGCAAATTTCATTCGGGAGGTAAACTATCCCAACTGGCTGTCAAATGTTGTCATGGTGAAGAAGTCGAACGGTAAATGGCGGGTCTGCATCGACTTCACCGACATCAATAAAGCATGCCCAAAGGACAGGTTCCCTCTCCCTCGGATCGACCAACTCGTAGATGCTACTTCAGGTTATCAGATGCTGACCTTCATGGACGCATATTCGGGCTTCAACCAAATCCGAATGACGCCCGAGGATAAAGAGAAGACCGCCTTTATAACCGACCGAGGTACTTATTATTACCATGTCATGCCTTTCGGTCTGAAAAATGCAGGTGCCACTTACCAAAGGCTAGTTAACAAAGTCTTCAAGGAGCAAATCGGTCAAAATATGGAGGTATATGTTGACGACATGCTGGTCAAAAGCAAAGAAGCATCCTAGCACATTGAGGATCTCTCTGAGAGCTTCGCAACGCTCCGAAAATATCGGATGAAGCTTAACCCAACTAAGTGCGCCTTTGGCATCAATTCTGGGAAGTTTATGGGCTTCATGGTTTCTCAGCGGGGCATTGAAGCTAATCCGCAGAAGATTCAGGCCCTTCGATAAATGGTGCCCCCAGCGTCCGTCAAAGAGGTCCAGCGCCTGACTAGTAAGATCGCGGCCCTCAACCGCTTCGTGGCTCGGTTGGCCGAGAGATGCCTTTCTTTCTTTAAAGCTCTTCGATCAGCCAAGAATTTCCAATGGTCTCCCGAGTGTTAGAAATCGTTCGAGGACCTCAAGAGGTATCTCGGCTCTCCACCCCTCATCAGCAGTCCGAATCCAAAGGAAATGTTGTTTCTGTACTTAGCAGTTTCAGAAGGCGCAGTTGGCTCGGTGTTGGTCAGAGAAGAGAACAAGACCTAAATGCTGATTTATTATGTCAGCAAACTGCTCCGAGACGCCGAGACAAATATACCTGGATCGAGAAGCTGGTTTTGGCCCTGGTAACGTCGGTTCAGAGGCTGCGACCATATTTCCAGGCACATTCTGTGACGGTCCTTACCGACCAACCCATCAAAGCGATGGTCCATCGTCTGGAAACGTCAGGGAGAATGGCTAAATGGGTCGTCGAGCTAAGCGAGCATGATATCCGATACCAACCTCGCCCGGCCATTAAAGCCAAGGTTCGAGCTGATTTTCTCCTCGAATGTCTATCCCGGAGGATGGCTCCACTCCGGACTCCTCTGAGCACCCAAGACCTGACGCCCTACGGCTGCTCCACGTTGATGGGTCGTCTAATGCCAGTGGCTCCGGCACTGGCTTAATCCTCACCAGCCCAGAGGGGACGACCTTCGAGTACGGCGTTCGCTTCTCCTTCCCAGCCTCTAATAATGAAGCCGAATATGAAGCTCTGCTCGCTGGACTCCGAATCGCCCGTGACCTTAAAGTGAAAAAGCTGAATGCCTTTACCGACTCTCAATTGGTAGCTGGTCACGTGCGGGACGAGTTCGAGGCCCGGAAGCCGAACATGATTTGGTATCTCCAAGAAGTGCGGGACTTACTTTCCCATTTTTCTGAATTTGAAATCATTCAGATCCCAAGATCCGAAAATGCACGCGCTGATCTATTATCTCGGCTAGCAACTATGAAATCGATGGATTCCGAGCGAAAGTTTTCCTTGGAGATTCTGGAAAAGCCTAGCATCGCGGAGGCTGACCGAGTGATGCAGGTCGAGGCCGAACCATCCTGGTTCGACCCCATATTAAAGTATCTTAAAGAAGGGTCGCTCCCAGCCGACCGAAAGAAGCAAGGAAGCTGAAATTGCAAGCCACCCACTATGTGTTGATCGACGACCAGCTGTATAAGCGATCCTTTTCCATGCCGCTACTCAAGTGCCTTCGCGCATCTGAAGCTGACTATGCTCTTCGGAAGGTACATGAGGGAATCTGCGGCAACCATTTGGGGAACCGATCCTTATGCCACGAGGTGCTGCGCCAGAGGTATTATTGGCCCACCATGCAAAAGGATGCCGACGATCTCGTCCGAGCTTGCGACCCTTGTCAGAGACATTCTAATATCCAGAGGCTCCCCTCCGCCAATTTGATCCCTATTTCCTTCGCATGGCCTTTGCTAAGTGGGGTATGGACATCCTTGGCCCTTTTCCCCTCGCCACTGGACAGAGAGTTTTTGTTTGTCGCCATCGACTACTTCACCAAGTGGGTGGAGGTCGAGGCAATTGCCCAGATAACCGAAGCTTGGGCCAGGGACTTCGTATGGAGATCCATTATTTGTCGCTTTGGCCTCCCGCATACCATTATCACCGACAATGGCAAGCAATTTGATAACCCAAAGTTCCGAGGTTTCTGCGAGAAGCATGTGATCTGTCACCGCCTTACATCGGTAGGGCATCTGCAAGCCAACGGAGAAGCCGATGTAACTAACCGAACCCTACTTCAAGGAATCAAGGCTCGGCTTGCCAGAGCCCGAGGCAAATGGGCGAACGAACTTCACCACGTCCTATGGGCCTACCGCACCATCCAGAGAATCCCCACTAGCGAGATCCCATTCCGGATGGCCTTCGGTACGGAAGCCGTCATCCCCGTGGAGATAGGACTCCCTTCTCCGCGGGTGGAGAATTACTCGGAGGAGGCTAACGACGAGCAGCTCCGCACCAATCTCGACCTGGTGAAAGAAATCAAAGAGAAAGCTCGAATCATGGTAGCTGCATACCAGCAAAGAGTGGCTTGCTATCACGCCTCTAGAGTCAAGGGGAAATCCTTCTCACCCGGCGATCTTGTCCTTCGGAAAGCATCCGTCTCCAAACCACTAGAACAAGGAAAGCTGTCTTCGAACTGGGAAGGCCCCTATCAAGTGGCGGAAGTCATCGGACCTGGCACCTACAAGCTCCAGGATCTGAACGGAAAATCTATTCCCCGGACGTGGAATTCGGACAATCTCCGTATATATCACCAGTAAGGTACGCTTTTTATAGACTCGCCCTATTTACAGCATTAGCATCTTGTTTCCATTATTCACGGCTTGATCGCTGCAATCATTTTTTCTGAAAGGTCATAATAAAAAATGGATGTTACTTGCCCATTCTCGGCACGACCGAGCTATCTCCTTGAGTAGGGATATATCCGCACCTTGGCTGGGCCGAGTCCTATTCAACAAAGACTCGGTATGGTCGAGCACCCCCAGTACGGCTGCAGGCCAGGTGATCTCCAAAACTTCATCCGGATTCGAGCAGCTTACAAGCCCCGGCCGGACCAAAGGGTGAAGAAACTTCGGCCGGATTCAGGCAGCTTACAAGCCTCGGCTGGACCAAATGGTGAAGAAACTTCGACCGAATTCGAGCAGCTTACAAGCTCCGGCCGGACCAAATGGTGAAGAAACTTCGGCTGGATTCGGACAGCTTACAAGCCCCAGCCGGACCAAATGGTGAAGAAACTTCGGCCGAATTCGGGCAGCTTACAAGCCCCGGCCGGGCCAAATGGAGAAGAAACTTCGGCCGGATTCGGACAACTTACAAGCCCCGGCCAGACCAAATGGTGAAGAAACTTCGATCGAATTCGGGCAGCTTACAAGCCCTGGCCGGACCAAATGGTGAAGAAACTTCGGCCGGATTCGGGCAGCTTACAAGCCCTGGCCGGACCAAATGATGAAGAAACTTTGGCTGGATTCGGGCAACTTACAAGCCCCGACCGAACCAAAAGGTGAAGGAACTTCGACCGGATCCAGGCAACTTACAAGCCCCGGTCGGATCAAACGGCGCAGAAGCCCCGCCTAGAGCCGAAGTGCGTCTCTTACCAAAATCCTTGGCTAAACCGAGTGATTTATTTCCGAATTATCTGAATCCTCGACCAAGCCGAGCTATCTCCATACCTTGGCAGGGCCAAGTAAAATATCAAAAATCCTCGGCTCCATACCTTGGTAGGGCCAAGTAAAATATTAAAAATCCTCGACAACGCCGAGCGATCTCCATACCTTGGCAGGACCAAGTAAAATATCAAAAACCCTCGCCAATGCCGAGCGATCTCCGCACCTTGGCGGGGCCAAGTAAAATATGTTCCTTATGAAGCCTCGGCCAAACCGAGCGATACATTATCGGATACCTCGGCTAAGCCAAGCGATATATTCCCTGATGCCTCGTGCCATATTATTCGAAGTCTCAGCCGAACCAAGGAACACAACCCTGAAACTTCGGCCTGATTGGGCAATCTCCCAAATACCTCGACGTCGCTCGAGCACCCTATGATACTTCGGCGGGAGTAAGCAACCTCCTTCTACTCAACAGTAAAGACATACCTGCTTCGTTCTGCAAACAAGATCATGCTTATCGCATGAGTCCACAGGACCGCCCAAGTCTACCTCTAACCCAAACAGGGATAAACGCTTTCCTCCACTGAGGACCGAATATTGGTCTTAGCAAGAACGTTGCCGAAATATGCTGACACAAAAAGCATGATGTGGGAGTAGTAACTCTCAAACAAATCACGTCGAAAAAGAAGCAGGTGCTAAAAGAAGAAAGAATAAAACTTTCTTTATTTCTTCATTAATGAAAAAAAGTTATAACCTCCTAAAAGGCGTTACAAGTGCATCATGGCACAGGAAATAAAGACAAGTAAATGGTTCGGCCGGACTGCTTCAGTCAGCTTTGGTTAATAATGATGTTTCGGCATCTGACCTGAGAAATCGGACAAACCAGTCAGCTCGCCCTGAACCACTGGTTAAGGCCAAATAGCGAAGCCGGCCTCCCACGGGCCCCTTGGATGAACTAAGAGATCCAAAAAGGGACACAGACCAGTGGATGTCGAGGCCGAGGGAGCCTCCCCCCAAGCGAGATGCTGGGCTGTGGGTCACTGCCCGATCGTAAAAGATAGGGGACCAGCAGACCCACACTGCTCTCAACTCCCTCTTCACATGGTAAAAGATTCCCCATAAGGATGAACTGAGAATCCAGCCCGAGGAAGAAGGAAAAGTCTGTCCTTACCATGGGGATATGCATGCTTTGTATTTCCGACGGTCCCCATGGCAAGTGATAAAGGACACACAGGGAGCGCATACGTGCGCTCCCCATATGATCTCTGCGGACCTCCCGTGCGCTCTCCATATGATCTCCGAAACTCCTCTCTTGAGGACGGCCCGCTCTTCAGCGGCTTCTTCATCACTCCAACTATCCGAGGGAAAACGACTTGCAAAAGGAAAGCTCAGTCCCTCCACTCTCAACCTCAAGGATGCAGACATCATGAAAACTTTCACAACTCACAAGGAAGAAAGTCTTGGGAGATGGCCTAACATGACCCCCTCCTCCCATTTTATAGGCAAACGGATTGGGAGCAGCTATTAAAGCACAAAGCCCCGAGATTCAAAATGCCCTGGCCACACTACCACGTGGCTTCCCAGGATGAAAAGAACGCTCTTCGATGCGCGCCGAGTGCGTTGCCCAAGCCGTGACGCACGCCAAAAGATTTCCTTTTAATCTCGAATCAGGAGCCTTAAATGCAGGAGATCGTTCGCCGGTCTTTGAGATACGGGCAGGCCTGGAAAATTACCCGATGAAAACGACACCCTCCAATGGTGGACGAGTGCTTACATCGTACGTTAAAAGGACCCGCGTTGGAAAAGACCAGCGGGATAAATGACTCAGGTGAGTAACGAGGTATCCTTCTATAGGTTGCAAAGCTGTTTATCCATCTCGGCAAAAAGAAGGCCAACTCGCCTTGGAAAAGACAAGGCACTGGCAGAGTAATAAAAAAAAAGGCGCAGAAGTCAAGTACTCCTCAATAAAGGCACATCGATATCCCCTGCTCCGGTCCAATCGACCGTTATGTCTTGGCATAAACCAAGGCATCGCCTTGTGCTTCAACTCAAAGCCAAGATCGCCTCCATACTTCGGAATAAACCAAGGTATCTCCTTTCGATTCAGTACAACTGAACATTATCTTATGCCTCGGTCCGAGCCGACCTCCTAGCTAGAAACTTCGGCCAACCCCGGTCGGACCGAGGGGCAAAGGAGCTTCGGCCGGATTCGGGCAGCTTACAAGCCCCGGCCGGTGCCGAAGTGTATAAGCCCTGGCCAAAGCCGAGGTGCGCAAACCTCGGCTAGAGCCGGAGTGCATTCCTTGCGAATAAAAGCTTCGGCCAGAGCCGAAGTGCGTCTCCTAATATTGGAAGCTTCGGCCAAGACCGAGTGATGAGAATAAACATCTTGAAGATAGCAGTGAACACAAAAGTTGCAAAAATTCTTCTTTTCATTCATCATAAAAAGGATAACAAAAAGGGAAGAAAAAGATACATAAGCCCTCACTGGGGCTTGTCATTTTCTCCGGGCGCTACTGAGTTCTCTCCACGCCACTGAGCTGACTGGGCAATCTGTCATTGGAGGGATGCTATCTGCCCCTCCAGCCGGCTGTTGGCCCGACGAAGAAGCTCAATCTCTCTCATAGAAACAGCCAAATATTGCTCGGCCGTCCTCTGAAGTCGTTTGTGGTCTGCGAACAGTGACGCCAAGACCTCCTCATCGAAGGTTACCATAGTGCGGCCCCTATGGGGGCCCCCGTGGCCACTACCGCCATTACCTGGCCTCCCTTCATCCTTAGAAGCCATACTGCTATCCCAAGCTCAGGGAGGCCAACAGGAGATGTGATTAACGATGGCGTCCCCCATCCATTTTTAAACTGCTCCTAGCGGGTATCCCGATCGCCCGGGCCATCAATTCAAACACTACTCCCGCAAAACGCGCCACGTGTCACTACCTCAGTGGGCGCTCACGGGAAACGAAGAGTTCTGCTCCCTCGTCGAAGAGGATCATTAATAACTTTACGGCGCTCGGGATGCACCCCCTTTCTCGGGACCAAACCCCCTCCGTTCAGATCATGTCACCTGGAGCTGTATTCCCTACGCCCGAACCTGCGCTTCGGACTGGGAAACATCGACTGGAAGCACGCCCACTTCTTCGCTTCGGACAGGCTGAACTGTCTAACCTCGGTCCTAACCAGGATACCTCTGCAACTCTTGGTCATTTCAAGTCGAACTATCCTATACTTCGGCGGGACAAATTCCCTTACTCGCTCCGAGCGGGACTGGAACTATGTTCCTCGGCAGCACCGGACCATTTATGCATCGGCCGAGCGTGCCAATTTTTCACTTCGGACAAACTAAACTATCCTTATATCTCGGCCTCGACCAAAACGTTTATTCAAGTCCGAACCAGACCGACCTAAGAGCGCGAATGAGTTATAATTTGTTCACAGTCGAAAGAAAACTTGAAATAAAATATTAGCCAAAAAGGCAAATAAGTGGAGACGAAAGATCCGTCCATCGGAAATTTCAACCAGGTTACAAATCTGAAAAGCGAAAAATACACAAGTTACCCTTAAGAATCAGGGGTTGGAACGATCCCGGCAGTCTCCTTGGTAACATTCCGAGGAGCTTGACTTGTTTCGCCCACTTCAAATACCGTCGTTTCCTCATCAAGCTGAGAGTGTCCTTCGGGAGCCGCGATCTCATTAGAACCCAGAATAGCGTCAAGATCGATGTCTGAAATATCTTCATACTCAGCTTCTTCAGCCTCCGGGGTACAGGCCCCAAAAGTTTCGACATCCAAAAAGGATAAATCCCACTCGGGATGTGCCTGATAGATCTTTGCTCGGATCTCCTCTTCGCAGAATCGAAATGCATCAGCGCATGCTTCTTTACGTTCTTATGAAAACTGGGCGGAACCTTTATATTCCTCCATGGCTGAGGCAATTCGGCCATTGGCTTCAGCTAATCGGTCTTGAAGCTCGAGGTTCATTTGGCGACTCACGGATAGCTCCGCCCCCAAGGTATCAATTTGCTCCCGCGCTTTGGACTCAATTTCGCCCATCTACAAAATATCGGAATGCTCAAACCCACGGACGAAATAAAAGCACTAAAGGCAAACGAAAAAGAGAGACACCATACCTCTTTCTCTCGCTGAGCTAGTTCGCCGCTCAGTTCTTGTACCCTCTCCAAGGCCTTCGACTTAGCCGATTGATTTTGGCCCTCTCTGAGGTCATCAATCCGGGACTGCTTATCCCCAATTTTCCACCGAGCGTAATCGAGATCATCGGTGAGCCGAATGACCCGCTCATTCAACCATTTCAGCCGATTCTCCATTTCGGCGAGTTCTTTATTCAAACCGATGAGCTGGTCTCGCTACTGCCGACACTTGTGCTCCTCCTCCTTCTCATGCCTCCTGCTCCAATTGTTTTTATCTTCAGCATGACTGGCCTTCAGCTGGTCCCATCTCTTTTTAAAATCCTGTTGCATGGCCTTAACCTTGTTGTCATGCTCTGCTTTGATCTGGGATAACTCCAGATAAGCTTTATTCGATTGCTCGCGAAAGCCTTGGAGCTCTTTAACCTGAGTTTCTAGCCGAGAGGCTCTCGCGGCCGCAAGACGAAAAGACTCGATCACCTTTTCGAAGTCCTTTTTGTTGAGCGCCAAGGCCTTGGAAAGCGAATCAATTGGAAGCACCCTCACCCGAAGTTCGGCCGCCTCCTTCCTGGCCTGAGCACAGGCCCCGACGGCCAAATTTAGGCGCCAGATCAACGCCCTTGTGACCAAAGAATTCTGCAAAGAAAATACAAGTGAGAAGCTATAGTATGACCAACCATGAGTCACAATCCCAGTATAGTGGCTTACCCGAGCAGTGTAATTTGAAGCCATCGTCATGAGAGTGACATTACTGATTTTCGGGAGAAGGAAGGCATCCTTTGGCGCCCCAAGATGGAGAAAGGCCACGTCGATGATATTCTCGACCGCAGATTCGTCCGTAGAAGAACCCTCCCCCTTGCGCAAAACGGACCTCATCAAAGCGGTAAGCATATCATCCAACTCCGAGCTGTGGACGAAAGAGCCCCTAATTAAAGAGCTGACCTGAGGAGCTTCGGACTGAGGAATCGTTCGTCGGGCCTCCTCTGTCAAGACTCTAATCTGCTCGGCCTCGAATACCTCGGACTCAACTGAAGGAGCCTCTACCCGAATATCCCCCTCACTCTGCGATTCTTCTTCTTCCTCTTGCATCAATGCTCTACCTCCAACAGATTCCGCTTGAACTCCGACCTCTCCTGTAGTGTCCTCGGGAGCCGCGAAAGAGAGATCCTTGGCGGAAGCCACCACAACTTCCACCGGCCTCTCAGCAGGTAGCTCTGTCAGAACTTCAGCAGCTGCTACTGCCTCTCTTGGCCCCTCCGCCTGAGAGGGGGCCTCTTCCGCGTGCAGTGGACTTTTCACCGCCGATGTCTAAAGTATCTCTTGCGAAGGGACCGCCGGATCGATCGGCGACGTGTCCTCCGCATCATCCGATACGACTAAAATTGGGATAGGAGAAATCCCAACAACTCCCTCCGAACTCCCCTCAGTCGTTTCCTCTGCCATTCTGCTTCCCTCAGGCAGAGAGGATTCCTCAACCCTGATTTGCATCCCCACTTCCTCTCTTATTGGGATGGGAGAGGGGCGGCTGGAACCATCCTTCTTCGATCCCTTCGGGCGAGGCCTCTTCTCAGATTTATGCCTCTCTAGAGCCAGAGCCCCTATGGCGCTTGCCCAGTTCCTTCTTCATTTGGCCCACAAACGCCGACCTCTCAGCTGGAAACACATCAAACGGGTCAATCTAACAGGAATAACCGGGCATGCTGGCCGTCATGACCCAAGAAGAAAAGTATGCTCACATTGTGAGTCAATAGGATTGAGTTCGGCGGCGAAAAGGGCATCCTCTGATAACAGGGTGCTAGCCGACACCATCTGACCGCCGCGAAGGGTCGCCAGATCCCTCTTCTCCTGTTCACTCAACTCCGGGTGCGCCCCTGAATCCTTCACATAGCTCGACCATCCCCTTGGAAAATCCGAGCCAATGTTCCCATCGGCAATAAAAAATATGGACTTCCATTCCTTTATCGAGGATGGATTATCGGCGATCATCTTGAACGACTTTCGGGGATCAATATACGACCATTCGGAACGTCTCCCAGAAACCAGATTGTGGCAAACTCAGAACATGAAGAGGGTCGCAGTCACCCCGACGCAACTACAGAGCGAAATAAACCCGATGAGATTACGCCAGCCGTTAGGCGCCACCATTGTCGGACAAATGTTGTAGAACCTCATCACCTCCTGTACCAATGGGTGAAAAGGAAATCGAAGGCCAGCCTTGAGACTTTCCTCATAGAAGAAAGCTCCCAGACTTAACTCGGTCGAAATCCTATCGTCGGCTTTCGGCACATATAGAACTACGTCTCTGGGGATTCTGTAAAGCCGGCGGATCCTCTCCAGGTCCTCCAGGGAGATCTCCGAGGCAATATCGCTTGGGCCCTTCATATTCTCCAGCCAAGGAGCGAAACACAAGCAAATCTGTGAGAAGGAAAAGAGAGAAAAGAGAAGGGCCTCGATGGCAGGGACGAAGAGGCGTTGCGGAAGAAACGCCGCCCTAGCCTCCTTTCTCCCCTTTAGACAGCGCTTCGAAAAGTTGCCTTAAGCGTTAAGGCTCCTGCAATGTGTGCCACAAACGCGAAAACCCTGCCACATGAGGCTCCCCCAATCACCGCACGCAAACTCCGAAGAGTTTCCTCCTCGAGCAACAGCGAATAATGATAGCAGATTGGCAGCCCGTCAGTTTCGGAGCCATCATTGCGCCTTTTCAAATCCTTCTGGATAGGATTATTCTAGACTCTACTCCCTAAATATGAAGTTACACTTCAGACTAGGGAGTGGAAGGCATGTGATGAGGGGTAAAAAATCATTGCATTAATGTGCATACAATCCAAGACGTCGGGCTAGGGCTAGCTCGTGCACCCTGTCGCATAGCCGTCACATCCGAAAGGCAGCAATGAGTAGGCTACCCTCTCCAAACAGCTTTAGTGTAACAGTTAGCCGAGCTATTATCATACCTCGGCTGACCGAGCTATTATCATACCCCCACAAGCCGAGCTATCTCATGTCTCGGTAAATTGAATCTCACCATACTTCGGCAGATTCAGCCCTCTTTTATACTTCGGTCCGACCGAGGTATCCAAGCACCTCTGCAGGAACACACATAAACTAACAAGATTTCAAATTGGAAATCATGCCTGCGCTACCAGAAATGGCCTAGAGCCTATGTAGTCCCTGAATCTTGAAGCATCATCTGTTCTTCCTGGCCGTTGATCCTCTAACCAACCGGATATGGATCCTACCAACCCTGTAACAGCCTGATTCGAATCAGTTTCGAATCCCAACAACTTTCAGACCCTCTGTTACATGTCCAAGGAATCAGGTGATCGCCTATAAATATCACAGTCCCAGACCCCCTTAAGTAGGGGTGTACTGAGTCGAGATAACTCGCGAATAGCTCGAAATCGACTCGAAAAAGACTCGAAATCGGCTCGCTGCTTATCGAGCTCGAGCTCGAGCTCGAGCTACTCGAGTAAATTATCGAGTCAAGTTCAAGTATTAAAATACTCGGCTCGAAAGGCTCGCGAGCTTTATCACATAATTTTACTTTTTTATCTTTGTTATTATAATAAGGCTTAAAACTTTAAAGCTTTAAATTAGGAAACGAACCGTCATTACTCGTTCATCCGGTCAGCCCTCAGTTGTAATTATAATAAGGTTTAAAACTTTAAAGCTTTAAATTAGGAAACGAACCGTCGTTACTCGTTCGTCCGGTCAGTCCCCCTCAGGCTCTTAGCGATTCAAATAGGAAAAACAAACCATCCGTCTCAGTTTTTTCATCGTTCGTGAGTCGTGACGGTTCGTCTCAGGCTCTCAAGGCGATTCAAGTTTTCCCATCGTTCGTCTTAGGCTCTCAGCCTATCAGGCGATTCAAGTTTTCCTGCCATTCGTCTCTCAGCGATTCAGCGCGGGCTCTAGGAAAAAATTAGGGAAAACGAAACCGTTCGTCTCATCCCTAACTCCTTATTAACAGCGAGAGGATAGGGCTCATCTCTAAGCGGTAACTGCCTAACTGGTAAGCCCTATCTCCATTAAGCCCTATCTTCATTAAAAATAATGATAATCTTTGGAGCTTTAGCTCAAAATTTGGTGTGAACTGTGAAGGTTGCGGAGTTATGGTGGATTGGAGGTTGGAAGGAGTCTTCTTCGTTGAAGCCGAATTCACCCTCGGATTTAATCTAATAAAACCCATAGTAAGACTTTGAAAAGATTTTTTCTTATAAAAAAATCTTTTATAAAAAAAATAAAAGATTTTTTCTTATAAAAAAAAAAATCCAATACCCTGATGCAAAAAGATTAGTTTTAATTTTTTATACAGAAATTCGAGCCGAGTCGAGCCAAGCTCGAGTACATCGAGTATTTCATCGAGCTCGAGCTTGAGCTCGAAATAAAAAACTCGATCGAGCTCGAGTCGAGTTTCGAGCTTCAAATTTTAGAGTCGAGTCAAGCTCGAGCTTGGCACTGTATTGACTCGATTCGGCTCGATTACACCCCTACCCTCAGGTACGCCATTCTGCACACTCAAGGCACACGCACGCTTGCTTACCCCTTGTCACCATTAACGCTCTGCTCAGAGCTCTCGAAAGGCTACTCTGGAGAGACTCTTCAGCGAGAGTCTTCTCCTCATATTTGTTGATTGCTGATCCCCGCTGACTTGAGCATCAGAGGATCTTCCGCAGAGGGCCACCCCCAATGCCTCTCGCGTGAGGATTGTTTTGCAGGTCCGCCCAGGAGGGAGCCCACTCTGAAGCTCGATCACGCCCGAGTTGAAGGACAGATTTCAGCAGTAACACATATGATACCCCCTATTCATCTCCATATGTATACAGAGTTTATGAGATAAACAAAAGAGGTGAATTTCAGAATAATTATGAGGGGAGAGAGACAGACAGCAGGTGCACAAGGCGTGCACTTATCTAGTTTATGAATGGATAAGATGATCCAGGAGCTTCTCTCTTGATGGTAACACATGCACTTCTTTTTCTATTAGATACACATTCAATATAGTTATCTCCTTACATTGTTGTAAATATGCCATTATAGCCATGTAACAGCCATGAAATTAAACAGTTGCAAGCCAATATTTTCAATGCAAATAACAGCTTATAATGGAAAAACGAGGACCTTTGAATATTATGTAATCATACAGTATTATTTTGTAAGTAAGTAATAATATGAAAATAATAATATAAGAATACAATCATATTACTGAAATAGTGAAAGTGTTAAATTATAGCTGTCATGACCATTATATAACACCATCATAGCAAAAACATCCAAATAATGGCCATTTATATAGACTGTCATACAATTTTAAAACAAAAGGGCACTATCCCAAGATCATTATAACAGATGTTACACAATTACAATTGTCATTATGTCAAATTGTGCTCCAGACAGAGTTTAAGAGAGAGAAAAAGTGAAGAGATTGCATCTCACAAAATCAAAGTGCTTTCGTTTATTTCCACCCACAGCAAACTTTGGCATTATGACATGGCAGGAAGATGTACAGAATATTACAGAATTGGATTGTGTGGGTAAACACTGGAACATTCTGAAGTGACCTTCATGACACAATGCATTGCATGATGATCTCAGGTACAAGCCCAACTTCAAATAAGAAAAGATGATGTTTAATCACAGTATGAGTTTATATAAAACTTCATATAAAACATTTTGATCAATATATCAAACATATAATTTAGAAGTAATTAAATGGTGCTTTAAATGGATAACCAGAAACGGTCATTCACAGAATGAATTTCACTTCACATCTCATATCGTTTCAGCTGATGCTGATAGTGCAAACTTTTCCTTAGAATAAATTATATTTATCCAAATACATAAACTACTAATTTTGAGAGAACCTAGTTTAGGAATAACTTGTTGCAATTTCCCAAGAAAAACAAACCTAGAATTAAGGTCGCGTCTTTCTGCATCAACATACAAGCTGACTTGTTCTCCCTCTTTGAGTATGGATTCCCATCCATCTTGCGTATTTTCAAAAATCCATAATGGAAAACCTAGCAAAGTGTATAGCCATTAATCCAAAATAACATCCACATAACTGAAATACCATCTGAAAGGGATCAGAGCATACCATGAGACCAAATTCAGGTGAAAAAACAAATGGCATCTTCCATTCTTATATTAGATTATGAAAATTTAGTTATGTAATGACATCAGACTTGCTAGCTCCATTAATTAAGGAATTTATTTGCATTTAGGGCATATATAATGAAGTCCCACTTACTCATTTAATCAACTATTTAGCTGTTCTTTGCTACAAAGTATACCTCAACATGCAGCTTACTGAATGCCTCAGCAAACAATTTAAATTAACTATTCATGGTTTAATTCCATTTCACTGGGCATGTGAAACCCAGCATCATGTCCTATCCTTACTTCTTTTACAGAAACATTACAAGGAACATCCGAATGGATCACATTCACATAAGCCGGCTTGTTAATATCCTACAAATTAGAAAATAAGGAAGCACATTCCCTCTAGTTGTGTAGGGGAATTAGAGAAAACTCTTTCAGATGAATCATCTATAAGTTAGCGACACAAATCAACCCTGTAAACAAGGACCATAACCCTGATGACTATGATCATAGTCAGTACTGAAACTTTCTTCACCGGGAATTAGAGAAAACTCTTTCAGATGAATCATCTATAAGTTAGCGACACAAATCAACCCTGTAAACAAGGACCATAACCCTGATGACTATGATCATAGTCAGTACTGAAACTTTCTTCACCTCCAGTACTTGTGGTTATAATTATGGTCATAATGAACAATAAAAATTGGCCTTCATGGTAGATTATCCCTCCTCAATTCTTCGTAACTTCTCGAACCCAAAAATTTGATGATGATATAAAAATATCCATTTCAAGACGCTCAATTAAGCTGATATTGAAATAAATAACCAAACTTAGATTATATATAATTAATTACATATGAACAAAAAAGCGCACCCCAAAAAAAAAAAAAAATCCAGTCCAAGAATCACGATCAAGAATTCTCACCAATCCGTCCTTCAATCTCACGTCCTCCACCACGAACTTGAAATCAGAGCTAGGGTTCGTGATGTATCCGGTGTCGGCCGGCTGCCCCCCGCCCTGGGGGTGGAAAATAGTGGCATCCAAGATCACTGCACGACGGCCGTCCTCCACCTTCAGATTCCAAAGTTAGGTTTTCTCAGCGGCACAGAATCGAAATAATTAGTGTTTAGCAGAGGTTTTTAGCAGCGAGACCTGGAGGCAGGATAGAAAAGTGGCGATGGATTCGAGACTCCACATGTCGTCATAGTAGGCGAGCTTCGTCGGGTTTAACACCGTCGCCATCCGTCGCTAGGATCTTTCCGGCGCGGGATTCAGGGCCGATCGGTGGCGGTTGTGGCGGCCGTTTGAAAGAATTCGTCAGAAAGGGAAAGCCGGCAGCGTGCTTTGATCTAAACATTGAAGCGGGAAGGGGGAAATTCTATTGGCGCCCCCAAACGTTACTCTCGACACCCATACCTACTTAAAATTAGAATACCTAAAATATCCTAAGACATAATTACTTTTCTATCCTACTTATTTTAAAACTCCTCTTCCAGCCACAGCCATCTCCCTCCCTCCCTCTCTCAACGATTCTCTCTGAAATCAGGATTTAGACAAAGTTTGTAGCTCTCATTTCAATAATAAAGAAGCAACTAGTAATCTGGAAAGGCGACGGTGATAAAGTTCATTTTTAAAAAATGTATCGTCTTTTTTTTTTCCCGGATCGCGTTCCGTTCGGTCTATCAGGGCCGAACGTAATAGAAATGTTCAGCCTTCCCAGGCCGAACCGAAACATTATGTTCGGCTTAACCTGGCCGAACAGATGCATTCTGTTCGGCTAGGTTATGTTCGGCCCTGTGTCGCCGAACATATATCCTCTGTTCGGCCACACTGGGCCGAACAGAGGCCATATGTTCGACGACATAGGGCCGAACATTTTGCCTCTGTTCAGCTCTGTCAGACCAAACAGTTGTTGAACTCGGCACGGGGCTTTGTGGTTGTATGGAATGGGGAGGAGGATATGGGTTTAACTCACGATTTCTCATCGCCGGCATTCACACAAAGTAAAAAAAAAAAAAAAGGTTTAACTCACCGGCCGAAATGTTGTAGGTGCCGAAGATCGATCTGGCCAGAAATCCGTCGGGAGGGGAGGAGGAGCTCGGTGGAGGATGGGGGGGGCAGCGCGGACGAAAATGGGGGGTGGGGCATGCTGAGAAATCGTGAGGGATGAAAATGGGGTAGGGGCAATTTAGGGATTTACAAAAAAAAATAGATGTAGTGAGTTAAGTTATGGGTATAGTTAGCAATTTTATTTTTTTTAAATATGCGGATGATGAAAGAATTTATGTGGGCGCCAATAGAAGCTCCCGCGGGAAGGCCGTCGGAAGACTCAGAACTTGACCAGCTGATGGCTGGAATAAATCCTAGCCGTCCACGATGATGATGCCGTCACTGCTGATGCAATCGATTTCATTATGAATATGTCTCTCGTGATCCTAATCACGAAGCATGTGCCAGTATTATCGCCTCGCCGCCTGCTATAAGAAGCATGGAAAACACTTTGTACACCGGCCCCGGTGTAGCAACGATGACGTGGGCTGCACCGCGTCTTCCTATTGGTCCACGTGGATCCGACGTGGATGACATGCATGCCAGGGGTTTGACGTAACGTTCTGAACGTGACGGACATTTATTGCTGTTCGCTTTTTTTTGAATTTTTCGTGCGGACGAAAATGCCCTTTCGCTCCTTCATGGCGCCATTTTACGTTTTATGGCATCTGTGCAAGAAGAAGAACTCTGTTTTCTTCCCGGTAGAAAGAAAATACTTCAGCTTCGAGGCTAGCCGATACCTGGATACAGGAGTCAGTAGTCTGTGTAAAAAACCTTCTGGAGGAAATGTCAGCCGCAGCACAAAGTAAACACTCTTTTCTTCCCACTTCTTTATTACATCAACAGTTTTTTTCTGGTTAGAGTTAGTTAATGCGTTTAATGCGCGGGTAACTACCTTAGAACGAGTCATAACTGTTTTGTATCCAACTCTTTTAATGCGGCCCTATCGCTCCATCCTAGCTCCAATTTAAAGCTGGATTTCATCTCTGCAAGATGAAGTCTTTCTTCCCCTCCCTCGCTCTGAGAGTCCGGATGCTAAGGAATCAGTTGAGCACGAAACTACGCCCTCGCTTTGAAAAAACTGGCTACTGGAGTGTACTGGAGGCTTAAAATATAAATGTTTATCCAATGAGATTTTCCTTGCCAAAACCTCACGTAGACGTTCGCTTCTCTCTCTGAATTCGGCCAGGTCTGTAAGATTTTCCTTGCCAAAACCTCAGCTTAGGCTCATCTTGCAGACTTGGTCGAATTCAGAGAGAGAAGCGAACGTCGACGTGAGGTGTTGGCAGGGAAAAACTCATTGGATAAACTTTTATATTTGAAGACTCCAGAAGACTCCTGTCGACCGGACTTTCAGACGAGAGCGTATGTTCGTGCTCAACTGGATTCCTTCTCTGCAAGAATAACTCTCTTTCTTCCCCCCCCGCTCTGAGAGTCCGCATGGTAAGGAATCCCCGCGACACCCTAGTTCGAAGTCGGC
The DNA here is from genome assembly GCA_900491605.1 of Calamus simplicifolius. Lineage (NCBI taxonomy): Eukaryota > Viridiplantae > Streptophyta > Magnoliopsida > Arecales > Arecaceae > Calamus > Calamus simplicifolius. Next base: position 297,363 of record UESW01003974.1, on the reverse strand, counting down.
CGTTAGTCCTTCGCGACACCCCAGACGAAATCCCACGACACCCTAGCTTTAGGGCGACGACACCCGTCTCATAAATGTGCACATAGAGAACCCGGCGACACCCTAATTGAATTCGGCAGAAAATCATTCGCGACCCCAGTTGAATCTCACGACACCCTAGCTCTAACGAGACGACACCCGTTCTTGAACAAGAGACCACGGAGATCCCGCGACACCCTAGTTCGAATTCGGCCGTTAATCCTTCGCGACACCCCAGTTGAAATCCCACGACACCCTAGCTTAGGGCGACGACACCCGTCTAAATGTGCACATAGAGAGAACCCGGCGACACCCTAATTGAATTCGGCAGAAAATCAATCGCGACACCCCAGTTGAAATCCCACGACACCCTAGCTCTAACGAGACGACACCCGTTCTTTAACATGACCACATAGACAGAAACCGGCGACACCCTACTTCGAATTCCGTTAATCCTTCGCGACACCCAGTTGAAATCCCACGACACCCTAGCTCTAAAGACGACACCCGTTCTTTAAATGACCACATAGAGAGAACGGCGACACCCTAATTGAATTCGGCAGAAAATCAATCGCGACACCCCAGTTGAAATCCCACGACACCCTAGCTCTAACGAGACGACACCCGTTCTTTAACATGACCACATAGACAGAAACCGGCGACACCCTACTTCGAATTCTGCCGTTAATCCTTCGCGACACCCTAGTTGAAATCCCACGACACCCTAGCTCTAACCAGACGACACCCGTTCTTTAACATGACCACATAGACAGAACTCGGCGACACCCTAATTGAATTCGGCAGAAAATCAATCGCGACACCCCAGTTGAAATCCCACGACACCCTAGCTCTAACGAGACGACACCCGTTCTTTAACATGACCACATAGACAGAAACCGGCGACACCCTACTTGAATTCCCGTTAATCTTCGCGACACCCAGTTGAAATCCCACGACACCCTAGCTCTAAAGACGACACCCGTTCTTTAACATGACCACATAGACAGAACCGGCGACACCCTAATTGAATTCGGCAGAAAATCAATCGCGACACCCCAGTTGAAATCCCACGACACCCTAGCTCTAACGAGACGACACCCGTTCTTTAACATGACCACATCGACACCCTTCGAATTCCCGTTAATCCTTCGCGACACCCTAGTTGAAATCCCACGACACCCTAGCTCTAACAGACGACACCCGTTCTTTAACATGACCACATAGACAGAACCGGCGACACCCTAATTGAATTCGGCAGAAAATCAATCGCGACACCCCAGTTGAAATCCCACGACACCCTAGCTCTAACGAGACGACACCCGTTCTTTAACATGACCACATAGACAGAAACCGGCGACACCCTACTTCGAATTCCGTTAATCCTTCGCGACACCCTAGTTGAAATCCCACGACACCCTAGCTCTAACAGACGACACCCGTTCTTTAACATGACCACATAGACAGAACCGGCGACACCCTAATTGAATTCGGCAGAAAATCAATCGCGACACCCCAGTTGAAATCCCACGACACCCTAGCTCTAACGAGACGACACCCGTTCTTTAACATGACCCCACATAGACAGAAACCGGCGACACCCTACTTGAATTCGCCGTTAATCCTTCGCGACACCCTAGTTGAAATCCCACGACACCCTAGCTCTAACCAGACGACACCCGTTCTTTAACATGACCACATAGACAGAACTCGGCGACACCCTAATTGAATTCGGCAGAAAATCAATCGCGACACCCCAGTTGAAATCCCACGACACCCTAGCTCTAACGAGACGACACCCGTTCTTTAACATGACCACATAGACAGAAACCGGCGACACCCTACTTGAATTCCGTTAATCCTTCGCGACACCCAGTTGAAATCCCACGACACCCTAGCTCTAACCAGACGACACCCGTTCTTTAACATGACCACATAGACAGAACCGGCGACACCCTAATTGAATTCAGAAAATCAATCGCGACACCCCAGTTGAAATCCCACGACACCCTAGCTCTAACGAGACGACACCCGTTCTTTAACATGACCCCACATAGACAGAAACCGGCGACACCCTACTTCGAATTCGGCCGTTAATCCTTCGCGACACCCTAGTTGAAATCCCACGACACCCTAGCTCTAACAGACGACACCCGTTCTTTAACATGACCACATAGAGAGAACCGGCGACACCCTAATTGAATTCGGCAGAAAATCAATCGCGACACCCCAGTTGAAATCCCACGACACCCTAGCTCTAACGAGACGACACCCGTTCTTTAACATGACCCCACATAGACAGAAACCGGCGACACCCTATTCGAATTCTGCCGTTAATCTTCGCGACACCCTAGTTGAAATCCCACGACACCCTAGCTCTAACGAGACGACACCCGTTCTTTAAAGACCCCACATAGAGAGAACTCGGCGACACCCTAATTGAATTCGGCAGAAAATCAATCGCGACACCCCAGTTGAAATCCCACGACACCCTAGCTCTAACGAGAAGACACCCGTGATTGAACAAGAGACCACGGAGATAATCCCCGCGACACCCTAGTTCGAAGTCGGCCGTTAGTCCTTCGCGACACCCCAGACGAAATCCCACGACACCCTAGCTTTAGGGCGACGACACCCCAGTTGAAAATTGACGACACCCAACTGATCACGGCGGCGAGAAGGCCCGCGACAACCAAGTTACTAAAATTTAATTTTATTTATAAAAAAAAATACATTAGCCCTTACTGGGGCTTATCTCCTTCATTCGCTGCGCCGGCGATGTGATGCTGGAGGGACGCTACTTTCCTCTCCAGGTGGCTATTGGCCCGACGCAGGACCTCTATCTCTTTTGTTGTAACGGCCAGGTATTTCTCGGCCGTCTTGATGAGTCGCTCGCTGCTTGAGAGCGACTCAGCATAAACCACTGCGTCGATGGTGACGGTTGGGGGTCGCCTGCCAGTAGATCTTACCTCGCCTCTGGAAGCCATCTTGTGGTCAGTTCAAGATGGAAAGGTGAGTAACGATGGCATTCCCCCATCCTTATTTAAGGTTCCCCTGGCGGGTGTTTCGATTGCCATGCGCCACCATCTCAGTGGTTGTTCACAGGAATCGAATCGGTGCGCCACCACGCCCCGCCCTCCACGTTGAGTTTCGAGGGATCGGGAACAGAACAGTTTCGGGAAGCAAACAGTCTTAAGTTTAACGTCGTCCCAAGAGAAAATTCACGACACCCAAGGATGATTTGGATTTCGGCCGAAACTCCTTCGCGACACCCCACTTGAAAGCTCACGACACCCTCGCTTTAAGGCGACGACACCCGTGCGTCGAACTGATCACAGGGAGAACCCCCGAGACACCCCTTCTCGAATTCGGCCGAAACTCCCTCGTGACACCCCAGTTGTAAACTCACGACACCCTAGCTTTAAGGGGACGACACCCATGCATGAACAGTGAACCCACGGGTGTCGTCGCCATAAAGCTAGGGTGTCGTGAGTTTACAACTGTGGTGTCACGAGGGAGTTTCGGCCGAATTCGAGAAGGGGTGTCGCGGGGGTTCTCTCTGTGATCAGTTCGACGCACGGGTGTCGTCGCCTTGAAGCTAGGGTGTCGTGAGCTTTCAAGTGGGGTGTCGCGAAGGAGTTTCGGCCGAAATCCAACTAATCCCTGGGATGTCTCGGGGGTTCTCCCTGTGATCAGTTCGACGCACGGGTGTCGTCGCCTTAAAGCGAGGGTGTCGTGAGCTTTCAATTGGGGTGTCGCGAAGGAGGTTTGGCCGAAATCCAAATCATCCTTGGGTGTCGTAAATTTTCTCTTGGGACGACGTTAAACTTAAGACTGTTTGCTTCCCGAAACTGTTCTGTTCCCGATCCCTCGAAACTCAACGTGGAGGGCGGGGCGTGGTGGCGCACCGATTCGATTCCTGTGAACAACCACTGAGATGGTGGCGCATGGCAATCGAAACACCCGCCAGGGGAACCTTAAATAAGGATGGGGGAATGCCATCGTTACTCACCTTTCCATCTTGAACTGACCACAAGATGGCTTCCAGAGGCGAGGTAAGATCTACTGGCAGCCGACGCCCAACCGTCACCATCGACTCGATGGTTTATGCTGAGTCGCACGCTATCATCGAGGAACTCAGGCTGGCGCTCGAGGAATACCAGGAGGTTTCAACAAAAGAGATAGAGGTCCTGCGTCGGGCCAATAGCCACCTGGAGGGGAAAGTAGCGTCCCTCCATCGCCAGATCGAGGACGCAGCGACCGAAAGAGAGAAGCCCCAGTGAGGGCTAATGTAAAATTTTTTTTTTATAAATAAAATTAAATTTTAGTAACTTGGTTGTCGCGGGCCTTCTCGCCGCCGTGATCATTTGGGTGTCGTCAATTTTCAACTGGGGTGTCGTCGCCCTAAAGCTAGGGTGTCGTGGGATTTCGTCTGGGGTGTCGTGAAGGACTAACGGCCGACTTCGAACTAGGGTGTCGCGGGGATTATCTCCGTGGTCTCTTGTTCAATCACGGGTGTCGTCTCGTTAGAGCTAGGGTGTCGTGAGATTTCAACAGGGGTGTCGCGATTGATTTCTGCCGAATTCAATTAGGGTGTCGCCGGGTTCTCTCTATGTGCACATTTATAAGACGGGTGTCGTCGCCCTAAAGCTAGGGTGTCGTGGGATTTCGTCTGGGGTGTCGCGAAGGACTAACGGCCGACTTCGACCTAGGGTGTCAGTAGATTTCAACTGGGGTGTCTCGTAGGAGTAGCTGTTCATGAATGCGTGCTTATATTGTCACAGTTGATGCTGAAAATGTAGATCGGAAAGAAGAAGATAACACTCCCGCCGTGCAGCTTCAACCGTCGTTCCAAATGCAGTGGATGATATTGTAGTTCCTCAAACTGGGATGGAATTCAATTCAGCCGATGATGTATATACGTTCTACAATGGATACGCGAAACGAGTAGGCTTTGGAATCACAACAGTGTGTAGCAGGGCCAACAACAAAAAACAACTTTGCTTCAAGCACCTGCGTGTTGGAGGCAAGGAAAATCCAGAAAATCAGAGAAGAGTATGAATCATAGGGATACTGGGAAAGTTGGTTGTATGGCATCCATAAAAGCAAGACTGAATGCTACAAGTGGTAAGTGGATTTTGGATGAGGTTTCTCTAGAACATAACCATGGGCTCTCCATAACATCAGCTGGTTATCTACGGTCGCATAGGAGGATCAGCACACCAGAGAAGGCAGAGATCAGCAATTTACATGCCGTGAATGTTCCGACGACTCAGATATACTCTGCCATAGCAAGGAGAAAAGGGGGAAGAGGACAATTGGATTTCACCGAGAAGGATGCTCGTAACTTCATTAGTCGCGAACGTCAGTCTAAGCTGAAAGAAGGAGATGCTCAGTCGATGGTAATTCATTTTGCCGAAATGCAACTCAAAAATCCCAATTTCTTCTACTCCTTAGACCTCAATGATAATGGTCATCTGAGGTCTGTCTTCTGGATTCATCCAAGGTCAAGATTGGCATGCACATACTTCGGTGATGTTCTAAGCTTTGACTCAACTTACTTGACAAACAGATATCAAATGCCTTTTTGTCCATTTGTTGGGGTGAACCATCATGGACAGTCAACCTTGCTTGGATGCGCATTGTTGTCTGATGAGAGTACTGAGACATATAAATGGGTTTTTAAGACTTGGCTGGATGCAAATGGTGGTCAAGCACCTATTGCCATGATTACTGATCAAGATAAGGCAATCGAGGCTGCTGTCAAAGAAGTTTTTCCTAATACCCGACATCGATATTGTCTTTGGCATATATTGAAGAAGATACCGGAAAAGATTGGCCACATTTGCACGGCAAATCCCAAGTTTATGGTTGATTTCGATGAGGCAATATATGATTCATTGACCATAAATTCATTCGAGGAAAGGTGGGCACATGTTATGGAGAAATATAAAGAATGCAAGTCTATAGATTGGTTCAATGTCCTATACGAATGTCGGGAAAAATGGGTTCCCAGTTTACCTCAAGGATACATTCTTCGCAGGTTTGTATGTCAATGGTGGCTTTGGTTCATGATTCATTTAAACGTTTTTTTTTTTTAATTTTTGGTTGACAAAATGTTTAACAGGGATGTCATCTTCACAAAGGAGCGAGGGCATTAATCACTTCTTCGATGGGTTTATAAATTCGAAGACAACATTAACGGAGTTTATAAGTAAGTACGAAGATGCCTTGGAAAAACGATACGAGGCCGAAAATGAGGAAGATAATAGGACTTTGCAAACGATAGCTTTCCTAAAGACATCATCACCTTTTGAGAGACAAGCTGCAGGAAGGTATACACGGAGCATTTTCAAAAAATTCCAGAATGAGATCCTTGAAATGGCTGCATCAAATACAAAATTGATCAACGAAGCTGGCAACACGTGTATATATTCCGTCAAGTCGTATGAAAGGATTGAAGTCGATGGAATTGGCAAGGAGATGATCAAAGATTATATCGTGTCATACGATAGAAATATTGAGGATGTCCAATGCCAGTGCCGATCCTTTCAGTTCAAGGGGTACCAGTGTAGGCATGCCCTGTTGGTTCTTCATCAAAATGACGTATTTCGTTTACCAGATAAATACTTCTTGAAGAGATGGTGCAAGGACATGAAATACCAATTCGACGAATTCGACTGCAATACTGAGGGTTATGATAAAAGCACACGAAACTCACGGTACGCAGTGACAATTTTTTAATTGAAATGTCTTCATATTTGTGATCGTTAATATTCTGTTTATGATTGTAGATATAGTTTGCTGTCTCATCGGATGACGAAGCTCGCAGAGATAGCCTCCATTTCTGAAGATGCATTTAATGTAGTGATGGATGGTCTACCGCCTCTATTCAAAACTGCCGTGGATGCCAACTGCGCAGCTAAACCACGTTCAGAGCTGGTAATTCAAGATCCTGAAAAATTAGGACGAAAGGTCGCCCGAGAGAGAACAGATTAAAGAGTGCAGTCGAGAAGAAGGCAAAAAGATCAAGGAAAAATCAGGCCAACGATAGAGCTGCTTCGAGTAGCAGACAAACTTGTTTGCAGTCTATTAATACTGAACAGGACCTGGAGATAATTGTTCCGCCGTCAGAAACTTTAATGGATGAATTTGATGCTTATGTATTGAGTCAACTTACACAAGATCATATATAAAACACGAGTGTCGTAACTTTTGAATTATGGTTGCTTGGTCGTAAATGAATTGCTCGCGAACGAGACATCCTAGTTCTGGAAAACGACACCCAAGCCTTGCGCGGCGACACCCGAAGGACGGAAACATACGAGACATCCTAGTTCTGCAAACGACACCCTAGTCTTGCGCGGCGACACCCGAATGACGGAAACATACGAGACATCCTAGTTCTCAAACGACACCCTAGTCTTGCGCGGCGACACCCGAAGGACGGAAACATACGAGACATCCTAGTTCTGCAAACGAGTCTTGCGCGGCGACACCCGAAGACGGAAACATACGAGACATCCTAGTTCTGCAAACGACACCCTAGTCTTGCGCGGCGACACCCGAAGACGGAAACATACGAGACATCCTAGTTCTGCAAACGACACCTAGTCTTGCGCGGCGACACCCGAAGACGGAAACATACGAGACATCCTAGTTCTGCAAACGACACCCTAGTCTTGCGCGGCGACACCCGAAGACGGAAACATACGAGACATCCTAGTTCTGGCAAACGACACCCTAGTCTTGCGGCGACACCCGAAGGACGGAAACATACGAGACATCCTAGTTCGGCAAACGACACCCTAGTCTTGCGCGGCGACACCCGAAGACGGAAACATACGAGACATCCTAGTTCTGCCAAACGACATCCAAGCCTTG